>JAXIVJ010002885.1:10000-101977 GCA_036785665.1 Chirona hameri
TCCGCTTGCCGGGGAGTTTACAGAGCAGTGTCCTCTCGGCTTGTTGGGGAGTTTACAGAGCAGAGTCCTCTCCGCTTGCCGGGGAGTTTACAGAGCAGAGTCCTCTCCGCTTGTCGGGGAGTTTACAGAGCAGAGTCCTCTCCGCTTGCCGGGGAGTTTACAGAGCAGTGTCCTCTCCGCTTGTCGGGGAGTTTACAGAGCAGAGTCCTCTCTGCTTGCCGGGAAGTTTACAGAGCAGTGTCCTCTCTGCTTGCCGGGGAGTTTACAGAGCAGTGTCCTCTCCGCCTGCCGGGGAGTTTACAGAGCAGAGTCCTCTCCGCTTGCCGGGGAGTTTACAGAGCAGAATCCTCTCCGCTTGCCGGGGAGTTTACAGAGCAGTGTCCTCTCCGATAAACCGCGCTTGCCGGTGAGTTTACAGAGCAATGTCCTCTCCGCTTTCCGGGGAGTTTACAGAGCAGAGTCCTCTCCGCTTGCCGGGGAGTTTACAGAGCAGTGTCCTCTCGGCTTGTTGGGGAGTTTACAGAGCAGAGTCCTCTCCGCTTGCCGGGGAGTTTACAGAGCAGTGTCCTCTCCGCTTGTCGGGGAGTTTACAGAGCAGAGTCCTCTCTGCTTGCCGGGAAGTTTACAGAGCAGTGTCCTCTCTGCTTGCCGGGGAGTTTACAGAGCAGTGTCCTCTCCGCCTGCCGGGGAGTTTACAGAGCAGTGTCCTCTCCGCTTTCCGGTGAGTTTACAGAGCAGTGTCCTCTCCGCTTTCCGGGGAGTTTACAGAGCAGAGTCCTCTCCGCTTGCCGGGGAGTTTACAGAGCAGAATCCTCTCCGCTTGCCGGGGAGTTTACAGAGCAGTGTCCTCTCCGATAAACCGCGCTTGCCGGTGAGTTTACAGAGCAATGTCCTCTCCGCTTTCCGGGGAGTTTACAGAGCAGAATCCTCTCCGCTTGCCGGGGAGTTTACAGAGCAGAGTCCTCTCCGATAAGATAAGCACCCACGTCGGATGTTGTTCCATTCCAATTCCCAAGGTTTGCTCTCGCAATGTCGCGTCACGGCTCTCGCAATGTCGCGTCACGGCTCTGCGTAATGTGCGTTCGATATCTTGCGTGTGCGTCGCGATGTATATACATACACGGTGTGGTGTGGTGATGTTCGCCGGCGCCCTTTGTGTTGGGCGTGCAAACATTGCTTGGTGCGCACATTTGAACCGCTGGGAATTACGAGTCGTAAGTCGTATACGGGCTCGTATAGTCCCGTCTCTATGACCATTGACCAGTGTCTGTAATGTGCGGTGCTGACTCGACCGGGTCCTCTGTCGGCAGGCGGCTCAGGCCACGACCACGCTGCCATGGGCCACGACCACACTGCCATGGGCCACGACACCGCCGCCATGGGCCACGACCACGCCGCCATGGGCCACGATGCCAGCCAACACATGGCGGCTGCCGGCACTGCCGCCGCGGCTGGACACGCGGCCCACGGCATGGCCGGACACAGTGTGGGCGGACACGGCATGGCAGTAAGCAGAGAGCAGAGTACCTCAGGCCGGCATGGTGACATTGTATTTCGCCGTGCAGCATGGTCACACCATGTTTAGTTTATGCTCATTGCTTATGTCAAGCGATTTTCAGGCAATGTTTAATTGTATATTCTTTTCACAGAGCATAGCTAAAAATGCAGTGTTACATATTACACAATGTATTCGTGCCGCGCTGGTACTGCGATTTACGCGAATTGTTGTCACCGTGCTGTGTGTGTTTGCGATAGTTAGTCCAGTACTGCTGCTGTTCGGGCCGCCGACGGCTCTGGCGCGGCTCGGTATGTATATCCGCTATGCATGTGCGCGTTCTGGCGGTAACAGTGGTATTTTCTGGTGGCTGGCCGCGCTGTGCCGCGCTGTGCCGCCGCTGTGCCGCGCTGTGCCCGCCCGCGACATTGTTTTTCCCCACGTCTTGCATTACACAGATCTCTGGCCCATAGGTGACGTCACTGTGACGTATCCACCCAGATTGTCAGCGTCTTTAGTTACCGTCGGACTAAATGCATATAACTAAATGCTCATGCATAAACTATAGTTTAATGGGTTATAACTGCCGGGCTCCCCTGTGCGCTTTTGCAATTTATCGCTTCGCTTTTGCATTTAATCAGGTCGACTTTGCGTTTTCTCACGTCCATACAAATGTTAACTTCGTGTTAATACACAGTGCAGGCTCCACTGAACGAAAGGATAAAGTGAAGAAACGAAAAAGTGCATAATCAAAGGTAAACACCAAAATCGAAACGGAAAAGTGCAAAAGTGTAACCAGAAAACGCAGAATCGACACGGAGAAACGAAAAAATGAGAGGATAAAAATGAGAAAATGTTCGATCAGTTGAAAATTTTGCACTTTTGGAAGTTCGCTGTGCTCATCATGCCACCTTTCAAGTGATTTGTCAAGAGCTGTGTTTAAAGCGAATATTTGCCAAGAAGCTATTTGCCGTATTTAAACTACTCATGTCACCTTGCGTTTGAAAAGAAAGCTGAGCTTCTGAACTCACCGTTCTGTAATGTAAACAAAACACTCCGATGGCCATCTTTGCGTGTGTCGGGCGGTTGGTTCCGTTGTGGCAGTGTCAAGCGGTTTCAACTAGTGTGTTTCTAGCGGTTTCAACTTGATTTCATGAATGTTAGGAGTTCAAGTCACAAGTGAGAGAAAGCTGGGGAGTTTAAAAGTGATCTGTTTTCCTAATATCCATTCAATGAGCTGTGAAAAGGCAAGAGGTTGCTTGTGGAGGAACAAATTGAAGCCCGCGGTTTAGCCAGCGTGCAAATCATCAGTGGAGTCGCTTACGATGCATACCTACATATTCGTATGATTGTTGGAATCTAATGCGGGCCGCACACTGGGCCATTCGGCTAGCGATATCACTGCGATATTCCACGGTTCCGCGGTGTTTAGCACAGAAAAAGCTCGTCCGGGCCAGCTTTTTTCCACGATATCGCGCGCCGAATGACGCAGTGTGCGGCCGCCTTAACCGAGCTCTGCCGTACACACAACAGGTATTTACCAGGATCATATATTGATCATTGATACATATTCAATTAAGCTGTGGCCTGAGTGCGCAGCGGAACAACGATTGCTGACGTTTTGTATGCAAGTTTGTCCTGGGAAATTACATCCGTTTGTGCTTCGCCTCGTCTTTTATTAGAGACAAAATGTGATACGGCGAAAAAGCCGCCTGACAGGGTTTGGAACCCGTAATCTTCTTCGAATAATTATACCATTTTGATCAGCGCCTATAACCTCTCGGCCACCGTTGCGACAGGCAACAGGAAATAAGCAGTATACAAGGACAGGCGACGGGAAATAAGCAGTATAGTTGAGGAAGGGTGAGAAAAAAGGTCAAAATTACAATGTATAGTGCGGGTTTGATGGAAGATAACTATCTTCGATCACAATTCACAATATCGCGGCGAAACAAAAATATTGTGATAAGCCGATAGTGTCGCAGTTCCTCCCGTCTCGGAAGTTCCCTAACGAAGTGTGTCACGTGAAGCATGTGTTAAGCATGAGGAAGCGATAAAGTACAAAAGATAGAAAGTGCAAAAATATAAAAGCGACACGATAAAATGATAAATCGAAAAAACGCATCGCGCAAAAGTGTTCAGTGGAGCCTGAGCTTAAAGAGACTTCCCACCCTAACATTATATTTGAGTTGAGATAGCCATTTTTATGGCTAGGCATTGAAATTAAGTATGGTAGCAGTTAAAACAACCACAATGATCTAATCAAAAAGATATTATAATTTGATTTTGACATCTGTAAAAAAATATGGCCCATGTGTATTTGAATAGGGCCTCTAAACCGACAGCGTTGTCTCTACCCAACTGGTAATGATAGTCGACTTGTTTTAAGGTCAGCCTTGGAATATTTTCGTCTTTCATTTCTCGATCCCCGGGTGGTTCGCAATCTAAGCCAATCTAGACACCGGGTGGTTCGCTTTTTCTGCGCAATAGATGTTGACAAAAAATTGTGCCATATATTTGTCAGCACAAAGGATTTCCCTGTTATTAAAAACAAAAATATATGACGTCACCAACCCAACTTTTCGATTAAAACTAAAAGTTGAATATCTTCCAAGATAAACATTTTTTTTTCAGAGAAAAAAGTGCACGAACATGTTCAGCTGACCTCGCCCGACATGTAGACATACAATTAAGTGTGATTCGACAACTTTCACAAAGGTGGGACAGTCCCTTTAAGTTTAGCGACTTCCGAATTTCAAGCGTCAAGGATTTGAGGGCGTTTCGAATACAATATATACTTCTGTGACCTCGCAAACGAAACTGAAGCGTCAAGGATTTAATGGCGTTTCGAATACAATATATATTATATAATTGTGATTGCCAAGTGAGACATTAACAAGTCAAGGGCGGCTTGACTGGGTCTCAGCCGAACGCTATCCTGGTTATCTTCCGAACCAGTGATTGCAGCGAGACGCGCAAGGCGGCATTCGAAAGCTCTCAATGCGACGCATCTAAAGCATACTCGAAAGTTTCAAATTGAGGTCACATGTCAGGTCACGGTCAGGTCAAAGATCAAAATCGAGGTATTTGAGTGTATGGGCCATACTTTCCATCCAAAGCTTTCGATTGCGACCATAATCACCCAAAGTGCTCTCAAAGGCATAATACACCAAATCAGCCCTGCTGAACACATTCACTCTCACACATAGTCGCTCAAGGACATTGTCGAACCCTTGAGCCTTAAACTCAGGCGATGAGAAAAGAAGCTCACACTTTGAATCCACTGTGAATCCAATCTCTGAATCCTCTACTTGAAAAAAACGTAATCACTGATAACGTAATACACTGTAAATCACTGACTGCAAATTATGGTCAGAACTCTGAATTCCAGGGACTGCTCAAACTTCTTCTCGCCGGTTGCGGCTAATGTGACGCAATTCGCAAGGACGCCCGATTAGCGCATGCGCAGTATACGGACCATCGCCGCCTCAGCTGTTTGTAGTGACCAACCAATAGGAGGCCATATATCTGGGTGACGTCATTCGACGTCATTCACAACCAATAGGAGGCCAGATATCTGTGTAATGCAAGACTTGGGGAACTTGCTGCCCGCCCTGACCTCACGGTCTGACCCCGACCTTACGGTCTGACCCTGACCTTACGGTCTGACCCTGACCTCACGGCCTGACCCTGACCGGACTCCTCTTTCTCGCGGCAGATGACGTTCCATTTCGGCGTGAACGAGTTTGTGCTGTTCGACGCATGGCACGTGACGACGGCCGGCGGAATGGTCGCCTCCTGTCTGGGCCTCTTCATCCTGGCGCTACTCTACGAAGGACTCAAGTACAAACGGTACGGACGGGCTGACCAGCGCAGCCTGGGCTGACCAGCGCAGCCTGGACTGAACAGCGCAGCCTGGGCTGACCAGCGCAGCCTGGGCTGAACAGCGCAGCCTGGGCTGACCAGCGCAGCCTGGGCTGACCAGCGCAGTCTGGGCTGAACAGGGCAGCCTGGGCTGACCAGCGCAGCCTGGGCTGACCAGCGCAGCTTGGGCTGACCAGCGCAGCCTGGGCTGAACAGCGCAGCCTGGGCTGACCAGCGCAGCCTGGGCTGAACAGCGCAGCCTGTCGCGCGCTGAGCCACAGATACAGCGCCGTTCGATAGCTGGAGTTCGAGACGTGACGTTTATTGGGACTTTCTTTTCAATTCCGAACTACTACAGAAAACCTCACTTTTTTCGACGGGAGAATGTTTAAAATGCAGATTGTCTAAAAAATACTCATGTGTCAGTTGGACATTGTTCATGTGTCAGTTCTTAAATTGCCACAACATTTGTACGTTGTAATTAGCAGTTGGTTCTAGTTAAGCGCCGAGCAATATAGACGTATCTCCCCATATCGCGGCCGTCAGCAAACGGTCCTGGCAGTGAGCGCTGCGCTCAACACTTGTCGCTTGGCTTACCCCGCGGCCATTTGTTTGTACATTGTACAATGTACAAGTTGACAGCTTTCGCGGCGCGCATATGCTTCGGCGAGGGAGGGAGGGAGGGAGGGGGGACGACGATGGGTACGATGGGGACGATGGGTACGCGCCGAGTACCGTTCCCAGTACCACACATTACACTCCCGCGCCAACCAACTGTGAGCAGCTCCATCAATTGGCCGCCTACATTTGCCAGAGAGTGCTGCTGATGATGGCGTGCGATGTGACGTCGAGGGATGGAGGTGAAAGCTGTCACTCTGATCAGCGAGATGATATGATGCCAGCTGTGCGCACTGGCGGGTCCAGAGGGACAGGGGCGACAAGACGCCCCCCTCCCCAATCCACGCTCCAGGGAGGGGGGGGGGGGGGGCAATATAAATTAGCCCCCCACCCCAAGAAAAAAAAATCCGCTGAAACTGGCGATGAAAAGTGGGTACTGACTGCGACAAATAGCTTATTGCGAAATAAATATATCATTATTTTGTTTGCTTCGCTCGTTTCCTCTATTTTGTATCATTTTGGTAGCAGTAGGGAAAGTGGCGCGTCTGGCGCGGCGCTATTTTTTATCTGGAGCGATTCACAACCAACGCAATTTATAATTATACACGCAGCGTCGCAGCCTTTGGTCTCGCCTGCTGAGGAGCGCGTGAGTGAATTTCAATGCATAGGTACCTATGTTGTGTGGAATACGTCTACTAGTAGTTGAAACCCTCGCCCTACGGGGGGGGGGGGGCTGACAGGCCCCCCTGAGGTTTTTCTTGAATAACTTTTTACATATGCGATGCATCTTGCTGACATTTTTGGTAGCTGAGTTTACAACAATTATACGTATGCTGTAAACATTTAATTGAAATTGGTTAAGCGGTTTGGGAGATAATCATGTTTTGATGACGTCATGTTGGTAAAAAAATGAGAACTATTTGACAAATCGTAGAAAACCGAGTTTTAAAGCAAATTGCAAACGCAATTCACCAAAGATACAAGTTGGCATTCTCTTTAAAATGGCAATCTCGGATTGTCAAAATTTTAGGTTTTTGACCCCTAAAATTAAAAAAAAGTTTTGTTTTTTAAAATCCCCACAAAATCAAAATTTTCAAAGATGTTAGAAAAACTGGAATATATGTGAGAGAACTGAGTATGGGCAATACCCATACCAAATGTCAAAGCAATATCTTCATTTTTGACTGAGTGATGGCTCCCTAAGTGTAAGAAACTGATGACGTCATTTTTAAAAAATAACTTTTTTTTGACCTTTTTTTTGACAAGATACGAACAAATAATTACTTTTTCTGTATTTCTGAGTCAACACTGGTCTAGGAACATGCCTTTTTATTTACATTTATCAATTTCTAATTTTGAGGTTTTCTGAAGACCAAAATCGCTGTTCTGGACGTGGTAAATCCGAGGTCATTCACTTGACCTGGAAGGTCACCCGTTGACCTGAAACCTAAAAATCGCATACTGTTAGATTCCTCTCATGGCAGGCAACATGCTGGTTCTTACCGCATTGCTCTAAGTTGCTTGGTTTGGAAGTTAACCGGGGGCCTGTCAGCCCCCCCGCCCCCGTAGGGCGAAGGCCGAAGATGAAAAAAGTTCCCGTAGGGCGAGGGTTAAACCCGCGCCCCGTTGGGGGGGGGGGGGATATGCCCCTTCCCTCCCGGATTTTCTCAATAACTTGAAAACTATAATATATATATCGACGCAAAACTTGCAGTACCTTATGCTGCATCAATTCTTCTCACCAAATTTCAATAACATTAATGCAGTGCTTTTGGAGATAATGACGTTTAATTACGTAATGTCATGCCATTTTTGGTGAGAAAAAACAACAAATGTTTGCAAAAATCGTAGAAAATCGAATCTGCAAATAAAAAAGTCAATAGAAAGGCAATGACATTCTCTTCAAAATGGCTATCTCGGATTTTCGGAATGTTTGTTTTTTTGGCCCACAAAAATAAAAACACTTTTTTAAAAGATTTCCACAAAATGATTCATTTTGAAGATAATAAAAAAATCGGAATACATATTGGAGAATCAAGTATGGACGAAGCCCAAACCAAATTTCAAAGCAATATCTTTATATTTGACTGACTTATGGCTCGCTAAGTATTTGGCCTTATGTGACCTGACCTTGACCTGAGGGCATTATATGGGGTCAGGTTGTGAAAATGGCTTCTACTACCGAATTATACGTGTAAAAGAACCCATAAAACATGTGTTGCATGACTTTCGTAGACCTCTTGCCAATAGTGACCTTGTGACCTGACTTTGACCTTTACATTTTCTTACAATTTCACTTTCGCTTATGCGGGAGATGCATTATACCTTTGAGAGCACTTTGTACGATAATAGTCTCAATCCAATGCTTTGGATTGGAAGTATGGCCCGTAAACTCAAATACCCCAATTATGACATTTGACCTGACCGTGACCCGACATGTGATCTTATTTTGAAAATGTTGCGTATGCTTCAGATGCGTCTCATTGAGAGCTTTCGATTGCGACCTTGCGCATCTCGCTATGGGTATTGGTTCGGAAGATAACGAGGGGGGGGGGGCAGAATCTGCCCCCCCCCCTCCATCGGGGCGTGTTCGGCTGAATAGCCCAGTGGGGCGCGGGTTAAGTAGGGTAAATAGGTTCAGTAAAAAAAACACATTGCTCAATTTCTTCTTGTAGCTATGACTCGATTTCCAGGTATGTACCGAGCAGGTATGAAATGAACTAGTATTATTATTATTTCTGCAGTGGTAGCCCTACCACTGCTGAACACTGGCGGATCAGGGGGGGGGGGAGTCGAGGCATTATGGGCATTCAATACAAGTATTTCCTCCGCGCGTTCCTGCATTGGCTGTAAGAAGTGATAATTAAGGGGAAAACTATCCCCCCCCCCCCCCCCCGGTCAACGACTCTTTCGCTGAGTGAGGGCCCGACGCCACCCCTCGGCCCCCACCTGGTCAACGAATTTGTGTGCTGACGATGCCACCCCCCCCCCCCCCATCAACGACTCTTCGCGCTGACGACCCGACGTCCCCGCCCCCCGGTCAACAACTTTTCACTGATGAAACGGAACGAAATTTTAGCCCCCCCCCCAAAAAAAAAAAAACTCGAGCCCTAGATCCGCCAGTGGCTGTGCGGTGTGCGGTGTTGGGTTCCGCCGGCTGTGCTCTGCATCAGATACTTGCTCTGTTGGATCGTCAGATAGCAGTGGGGTACCTGTGCCTGGCAGCTGTGTATGCTGTGCTGACTTTCGACTCCCCCCCCCCCCCTCCACTCTACACCAACCCAGATCTAACCAGGCCCCTGCGACCCAGCGAGCGATCCACAGCCGACCCGGGATGGATCTAGACATGGGCGTGTCCGGGGAGATCCAGATCCGGCCAGAGTCAGACTGTGTCGGACATAAGGCTCCGCTTCCCGCCGGGATCATAAGGCTCCGCTTCCCGCCGGGATCATAAGGCTCCGCTTCCCGCCGGGATCATAAGGCTCCGCTTCCCGCCGGGATCATAAGGCTCCGCTTCCCGCCGGGATCATAAGGCTCCGCTTCCCGCCGGGATCATAAGGCTCCGCTTCCCGCCGGGATCATAAGGCTCCGCTTCCCGCCGGGATCATAAGGCTCCGCTTCCCGCCGGGATCGTCGTCGGACATAAGGCTCCGCTTCCCCCCGGGATCGTCGTCGGACATAAGGCTCCGCTTCCCGCCGGGATCATAAGGCTCCGCTTCCCGCCGGAATCATAAGGCTCCGCTTCCCGCCGGGATCGTCGTCGGACATAAGGCTCCGCTTCCCGCCGGGATCATAAGGCTCCGCTTCCCGCCGGGATCGTCGTCGGACATAAGGCTCCGCTTCCCGCCGGGATCGTCGTCGGACATAAGGCTCCGCTTCCCGCCGGGATCGTCGTCGGACATAAGGCTCCGCTTCCCGCCGGGATCATAAGGCTCCGCTTCCCGCCGGGATCGTCGTCGGACATAAGGCTCCGCTTCCCGCCGGGATCGTCGTCGGACATAAGGCTCCGCTTCCCGCCGGAATCATAAGGCTCCGCTTCCCGCCGGGATCGTCGTCGGACATAAGGCTCCGCTTCCCGCCGGGATCGTCGTCGGACATAAGGCTCCGCTTCCCCCCGGGATCGTCGTCGGACATAAGGCTCCGCTTCCCGCCGGGATCGTCGTCGGACATAAGGCTCCGCTTCCCGCCGGGATCGTCGTCGGACATAAGGCTCCGCTTCCCGCCGGAATCGTCGTCGGACATAAGGCTCCGCTTCCCGCCGGGATCGTCGTCGGACATAAGGCTCCGCTTCCCGCCGGGATCATAAGGCTCCGCTTCCCGCCGGGATCGTCGTCGGACATAGGGCTCCGCTTCCCGCCGGGATCGTCGTCGGACATAAGGCTCCGCTTCCCGCCGGGATCGTCGTCGGACATAAGGCTCCGCTTCCCGCCGGGATCGTCGTCGGACATAAGGCTCCGCTTCCCGCCGGGATCGTCGTCGGACATAAGGCTCCGCTTCCCGCCGGGATCGTCGTCGGACATAAGGCTCCGCTTCCCGCCGGAATCGTCGTCGGACATAAGGCTCCGCTTCCCGCCGGAATCGTCGTCGGACATAAGGCTCCTCTTCCCGCCGGGATCGTCGTCGGACATAGGGCTCCGCTTCCCGCCGGGATCGTCGTCGGACAATACTGTCCTGTCGGCTGACTCTTGCCTCGCGGCCGCGGACCATATTAGTAACTAACTGAGCGTCACTCATTGCCACTTGCGCGCCACTTGCTTTGTTTGTTTACATACCAGAATTCGCCAAACTTGGTCAGTCTCAGTTGCTCGTCTGACTGCAATCAATCAACATTGGAAATGAGACGCTGTGTTTAGTAAATGCCATTCAGCTATGCAGTCAGACGAGCCTTGCAAGTTCTAAAGTGCCATTGTCAAATGTGAGGTAGACTGCCCCGGGTTGCCCATCATCATGCCAGAAGCCGAGCTTCACTGCCCCTGGCCTGCGTGCAGTTACAAGACGCCCTGCTTGGAGGGGCCAGTCGCCATGCAGCTGCTTCAGATGCATCAGGGAGCCGTCCACACAGTAGCCACGCCACCTGCCCAGGATCGGAAGCCACAGGCTAAGCTACCCCACCTGGAGGTGAGCGCTGATGGCACTGTCACTGAGGCGGCCCTAGGCATATTCAAGCAGCAACTGGCCTCATACAAACGACGTTCCGGGGTAACCTCTGACGACTTAGACACTGTGCTTCAATCTCTCCCGCCAGTGGCCTATAATCTCCTGTTTGCTCACCATGGTGACGCTCTCACCGCTCAGACAGAAGATCAGATCATCGCCAACATTGAGGTTTTAATGGTTCGTCCTGAAAATAAGCTGTCGCATGTGATCAAACTGCAAAGGATGAAGCAGGATCACGGCCAGACGGTCGCTCACTTCTCAGCCAACATCAGGGCCGCTGCCAGACGCTACCATTTTCACATCACTTGTAAGTGTACCAAACAGATGAGCTACGAGGATCACATGGTCTTGTATCAGCTCCTCTCAGGCCTGGATGACACAGAAGTTCGGGCAGACCTTCTGGCCAAAACCGAGCTCACCCTGGCAGAAGCTGAGAAGTACGCCATTGACCGAGAAATGGCGAAGCGCAGCCAGGCAACCATGCATCACGAACCATGCAGCCAGGCAACCATGCACCGCCTGAAAAACACGAGGCCATCTCTGATGATGGCATCTATGAACTCGCCACCAAGTACCTCGTCACCCCTGAGCGCGGTTACATCGATGTTATCGCACGACCGCGGGGTAACCGGTTACCCGTCACAGTCAGTGTGAACGTCAACAGCATGCCCAACCTCCGTGCCAAGTATGGCCCATCTGCCGAGTAGAGCACGGCCTGCACAGCGGTAGCGGACACCGGCGCCACGGTTACTTGTTGTGCCCTGATGTCCTCGCCGCCCTCGGCGTCCAGCGGACGGACCTTCTGCCGTCTGAAAGATCTTCTGCTCGCACACTACGCAGTTTCCACGTTCAATGCGTGTAGCCACCAGCCCCTCCCACTCATGCATGGCCCTCCCTTGGAATTCGCCCTGAAGCCTGACGCGGTCCCCAAGGCGGTCTCACACCGTCCGTCGTCCCACTCCACTGGGAGAAGAAGATACGGCGCGATCTGGACCGGGACGTCGCGATGAGGTCCTGGAAAAGGTGGACGTCAATGACCCAGTGACATAGTGTTCGAGGATGGTAGTCACCAGAAAGCACAACGGTGAGCCGAGGCGAACCATTGACCTCCAGGCGCTCAACGAGACCAGCCTCCGTCAGACTCACCCGACTACGCCCCCGTTCCAGAAGGCCATGTCCATTCCACCTGGACACTTGAAGTCCACCACTGACGCCTTCAACGGCTACCATTCCGTCGCTATCCGCGAGTCTGACCGACCCTCACCACCTTCCTCACCCCGTGGGTTCGGTACCGGTACAAAACGACACCACAAGGCTACAAAGCCTCCCTTCCTCACCCCTTGGGGTCGGTACCGGTACAAAACGACGCCACAAGGCTACAAAGCCTCCGGCGACGCCTACACTCACCGTTTCGACAGGATCACTGTTAACGTCCAGGACTGTGACTGTGAAGGTCATCGACGATACCGTCCTCCACAAACCGACCGTGGGTGAGATGTTCCAGCTCGTTGCTGAATACCTCACCCTGTGTGGCCGCAGCGGGATCATCCAGAACCCCGACAAGTTCGCATTCTGCGAGAAAACCGTGGACTGGGCGGGTTTTCGGTTGAGTCCGGACGGCGTCCTCCCCCTGCCATCCCACACCGATGCCATCCGCTACTTCCCGACACCGATAAATGTCACCGACATGCGGTCCTATATGGCTCTCGTCAACCACGTCTTGGTGTTCTCGCCACTCAAGCACACCTGCTACCGTTCAGAGATCTCCTGATTAAAGACGCGCCCTTCTACTGGGACGAGGCACACGATCGGCTATTCAACGAGACTAAGGCCCATATCGCCACAGAGGTGGAAAAGGGCATCATGTCGTTCGACATAGCCAAGCCCACCTGCCTCCTCACATACTGGTCGAAAACGGACCTGGGGCACATCATGGTCCAAAAGCACTGCTCCTGTTCCGAACTCCGGCCCACCTGCTGCGCGGCGGGATGGAAGGTGTGTGGCGTCGACCCCCGCTTCACGTCCCCTGCGGAGAGCCGATACTCACCATCTGAAGGCGAAGCCCTCGCCGTCGTCAACGCATTGGAGAAGACCAAGTACTTCACGTTGGGGTGCAGCAACCTCACAGTTGGAACTGACCGCAAACCTCTGCTGGGCTTGTTCAAGGACCGCTCCCTCGGCGGAATCGACAACCCCCGCCTTTGTTGCATGAAGGAGAAGACGTTCGGCTGGTCTTTCACCATGCTGCACATCCCCGGTCGTCTCCACGGGGGACCAGCCGCCCTGTCCCGCTACGGTCTGCAGTCTGTCGGCGCCGATGTCCAGCTGGAGGACGGTCACTCCGAGCGCCACCATCTGACAGCGCTGATGGCGGCTCCACCGGGTCCCGATGATGTTGCTGATGCGGAGCTCCTCATGGCCGTCTCCTCTTCCCTGCAGCCAATCGACATGTTCACTGTCGCAGCCGCATGCCGGGAGGACGCCACAGTCTACACTGTGGTGCACATGGTTCATACGATCTTCCCAGTTGCTCCTGATTCATTGGCCCCAGCCGTGCGGGAGTTCTGGCGGATCCGCCGTGACCTTTCTACGTCCGGTCATGTCCTCCTGTACAAAGGTCGCCTCGTCATCCCAGCAGCGCTGAGGAGCCGCGTCCTGGCCGCCCTGCATTCGGCCCACCAGGGAGTCACGGGCATGCGTCTCAGGGCAGAGAGGTCGTTCTTCTGGCCCAACATGTCCCACAAAATCGAGATGACCCGGCTGCGCTGCTCGACGTGCAACCGCCGTGCACCCGCCGTGCACCCTCGCAGTCCGACATGCCTCCCATCCCGCCGGTCGTCCCCGAATATCCCTTTCAGCACGTCGCTGCCGACTTCTTCAGCTACATGGGCAACAGCTATGGCGTGGTCGTGGACCGGTTCAGCAACTGGTTTCAGATCTGGGAGGGACGAGACCTCACTCTGGTGAAGGTGTTCGCAAATCTCTGTCGCGACTTCGGCGTGCCGGAAACTCTCACCACCGATGGCGGTCCACAGTTCGTAGCTGGGCCCGTCCAGGACTTCTTGCGGAAGCACAGTATCCACCACCGCTTGACCTCCGTGGCATTCCTGAATGCCAACTGCCGGGCTGAGGTGGCAGTCAAGTCGGCCAAACGTCTCATCCAAGACAACGTTCAAGCGGACGGTCGGCTAGACTCTGTCCGACTCACGCGCGCCCTCCTTCAGTATCGCAACACACCAGACAGGGCATCGGGAATGTCCCCGGCGGAGCTGCTCCTGGGGCGTCAGCTGCGGGACGTCCTGCCTGGTACGTCTCTGACGCCACCTCTGCGCACCTTCGCCGACCTACGACGCACGTGGAAATACGTCGCCGAGTGGCGAGAAAAGGCACTGTGCCGGCGAGCCACGCCCCCGCCCCGCCCCTCTACGCCCCCACCCCTCTAACTCGGCTCCTATGGGACGTACACAAAAACCAAAAACACCATTCGAAAGCTTGTCAGAATGCATTTTGAAACTATTTCGGGGATTTTTTTCTTCTCAGGTCAATATTGAGGTCACAAGAGGTCATCAAGGGTCAGATTTTCAAGTTTTAGGACTTCGCTCCAGACATTCCCAGATAGCACAGGATCTATGAAAGCTAGGAACAAACGGAAAAAAGCAATGTAAATCTCTTGAAAAATGTAATCTGCAAGGTGTCCTCAGATTTGAGCTCAGGTGAATAGCTTAGGCTCCAGAGCTCATCAAATGTCAAAAAGGCTATTTTTTAGCAAAACTGTTTTCACAAATATATTTTTACCTAACAAAGATATGGCAATAGTTTTGACGCCATCGTGTTTCTCTTGTCACGGCGCTTCGTATCATATGCATGATGACCAGGTTAGGTCAATTAAAAAAAATGACCTCTGGTCAAGCTCAAGTGGTGACCCAATTAGGTCATGTTGCACATTGGGAGACGTGCTTCGACGAGACAAACACATTGGTGCCAGTTTCACTTGACTATCTTTATTTTGTCGAGAGTTATTGGTAAAAAAGTGTTGGTGGCCTCGGGTGACCTCATCTGACCCTGTAGGGGTAACGAACACAAATTGGACATGGAACTTCAAGAATGGCCTATGATAACATTATCCAGAAGGAATTGGGCTGATATAATTCGTATCCTCAGTATAGGAAGCATTTTATTATTTCCCCATTTACTTATAATGGGGAGGTCACGAAATTGACCCGACCTTAGGTCACCGATATCAACACATCCGAGATATACGTATTGTAGGTACTATTGCTCTTATGAAATCCTGTAAGTACGAAATCGATCGGCCAAAAACTGTGGCTGTGGTGCGATCGGAAACATTTTTGGAGGTGGGGTCACGTGACCTGGTCTGGTAACCTGACCTGAGATGACCCGATGTATTTTGTTTACATAATGTGCGCAATTGATGCCCGAACAGATGTGCCAAAAACGGCGGCGCTGTGCACCGACGTTTTTCCGCTATACTCGAAAACCTTAAGGGGGGGGGGGCGTCTAAACGCCCCCCCCCCCCCCTGTCACGACGCGGGTTAAGCTAAGTGTACCATTCGTGTCGTGGCAGCTCCCGCCACATGGTCCGGACTCTCGTCCTCTGGGTGGGGGCATAACTGAGCGCCACTCATTGCCACTTGCGCGCCACTTGCGTTGTTTGTTTACATACCAGAATTCGCCAACCTTGGTCAGTCTCAGTTGTCGTCTGACTGCATTCAATAAACATTAAATAACAGTAAATGCCATTCAGCTAATTAGTTGAGCAACACTGCACGGCACGGCGGCCTCGACCGTCTGATGGTGTGGTCTGGTCTGTCTGGACCGCGTTCTGTCGTATTCTGTGTGGTTGCCAGTTCCAGGAGAGCTCTCCGTAGTCTGGTCTGTCTGGACCGCGTTCTGTCGTATTCTGTGTGGTTGCCAGTTCCAGGAGAGCTCTCCGTAGTCTGGTCTGTCTGGACCGCGTTCTGTCGTATTCTGTGTGGTTGCCAGTTCCAGGAGAGCTCTCCGTAGTCTGGTCTGTTTGGGCCGCGTTCTGTCGTATTCTGTGTGGTTGCCAGTTCCAGGAGAGCTCTACGTAGTTCTGAGCAGGGACCGAGTGTCCCGCTGGTTCGCGTAATTGAACGGCTAGATGTATGTATTCGCTACAATGGTTGATGGTATATATAATGCCAGGCAGCCAACAACTTATGTGGAGATGGCATATTCAGGCCGCGATGCACAGTCACTTTTCGTTTGCTTTCTCCCAGGTCCTGGTGCGGACGGAAGTCTGTGAGACGAAACGCGTACACCAGAATATTGTAATCCATATGTGTTACTAACGTTTGACATTCTTCATACCTGATCGGTCATGATTGGCTTGACTTTAATACATCGTTTTGATTATCGCATTACATTTGGCAAACGTGTTGCCTTAATCCTTGCCACGCTACATTGTCTGGTGATTTGCACACTGCTGGTGTTGTAGAGCCGGCCTGATCGACCCGTGTACACTGTACAGTGTACAGCGGTGTAGTGTACACCCAGGTCCCGTGTGACGGGCCGTCCCGTCCTCCCGCAGAGAGGACCTGCTGCGTAAGAACGCCACCCGCAACCAGTTCGACACGATCCGGGTGCCGACTGAGGGAGGCGTCACAGAGGTCACTACCGTCTCAAACTCGTGAGTACACCCTGTAGTGGTGAGAGGATGGCCGGTCGTGACGGCCACCTCACCACATCCCCCACTGGCCGCGAGTGTCCCCCGCCCTGACCGACCGCCTTACCACCTCACCCACTGGCCGCGAGTGTCCCCCGCCCTGACCAGTCGCCTTACCACCTCCCCCACTGGCCGCGAGTGTCCCCCGCCCTGACCGGTCGCCTTACCACCTCCCCCACTGGCCGCGAGTGTCCTCGCCCTGATCCCTTGTTCTGACCGCTCGTGATGGTCCCCTCACCACCGTCCTCACTGGCCGAGTGTCCCTCGCCCTGACCAGTCGCCTTACCACCTCCCCCACTGGCCGCGAGTGTCCTCGCCCTGATCCCTTGTTCTGACCGCTCGTGATGGTCCCCTCACCACCGTCCTCACTGGCCGAGTGTCCCTCGCCCTGACCAGTCGCCTTACCACCTCCCCCACTGGCCGCGAGTGTCCCCCGCCCTGACCGACCGCCTTACCACCTCACCCACTGGCCGCGAGTGTCCCCCGCCCTGACCAGTCGCCTTACCACCTCCCCCACTGGCCGCGAGTGTCCCCCGCCCTGACCGGTCGCCTTACCACCTCCCCCACTGGCCGCGAGTGTCCCCCGCCCTGACCAGTCGCCTTACCACCTCCCCCACTGGCCGCGAGTGTCCCCCGCCCTGACCAGTCGCCTTACCACCTCCCCCACTGGCCGCGAGTGTCCTCGCCCTGATCCCTTGTTCTGACCGCTCGTGATGGTCGCCTTACCACCGTCCTCACTGGCCGAGTGTCCCTCGCCCTGACCAGTCGCCTTACCACCTCCCCCACTGGCCGCGAGTGTCCTCGCCCTGATCCCTTGTTCTGACCGCTCGTGATGGTCCCCTCACCACCGTCCTCACTGGCCGAGTGTCCCTCGCCCTGACCAGTCGCCTTACCACCTCCCCCACTGGCCGCGAGTGTCCTCGCCCTGATCCCTTGTTCTGACCGCTCGTGATGGTCCCCTCACCACCGTCCTCACTGGCCGAGTTTCCCTCGCCCTGACCAGTCGCCTTACCACCTCCCCCACTGGCCGCGAGTGTCCCCCGCCCTGACCGGTCGCCTTACCACCTCCCCCACTGGCCGCGAGTGTCCCCCGCCCTGACCAGTCGCCTTACCACCTCCCCCACTGGCCGCGAGTGTCCCCCGCCCTGACCAGTCGCCTTACCACCTCCCCCACTGGCCGCGAGTGTCCTCGCCCTGATCCCTTGTTCTGACCGCTCGTGATGGTCGCCTTACCACCGTCCTCACTGGCCGAGTGTCCCTCGCCCTGACCAGTCGCCTTACCACCTCCCCCACTGGCCGCGAGTGTCCTCGCCCTGATCCCTTGTTCTGACCGCTCGTGATGGTCCCCTCACCACCGTCCTCACTGGCCGAGTGTCCCTCGCCCTGACCAGTCGCCTTACCACCTCCCCCACTGGCCGCGAGTGTCCTCGCCCTGATCCCTTGTTCTGACCGCTCGTGATGGTCCCCTCACCACCGTCCTCACTGGCCGAGTTTCCCTCGCCCTGACCAGTCGCCTTACCACCTCCCCCACTGGCCGCGAGTGTCCCCCGCCCTGACCGGTCGCCTTACCACCTCCCCCACTGGCCGCGAGTGTCCCCCGCCCTGACCAGTCGCCTTACCACCTCCCCCACTGGCCGCGAGTGTCCCCCGCCCTGACCAGTCGCCTTACCACCTCCCCCACTGGCCGCGAGTGTCCTCGCCCTGATCCCTTGTTCTGACCGCTCGTGATGGTCGCCTTACCACCGTCCTCACTGGCCGAGTGTCCCTCGCCCTGACCAGTCGCCTTACCACCTCCCCCACTGGCCGCGAGTGTCCTCGCCCTGATCCCTTGTTCTGACCGCTCGTGATGGTCCCCTCACCACCGTCCTCACTGGCCGAGTGTCCCTCGCCCTGGCCTCCGGCTGGCTCACAGTCGGTCCTGTCCTCCTCTGAGGGTCTCCCAAGTACACTCCCGCACCCCCCCCCCCCGCCCCCTCCCCTCCCGCCGCACATCAGAGGATCCGCCGGCGGGGGCCAGGCTCCGGGATAACGCTGCTACGGGAGCTGTACGTGTGCTTTCAGTGTCGGTCTGGTGTCCCCGAACTGTTCTGTGTCGTCTTTCGCTGCTGGGTACTGGACGGACGCGCGTCAGAACGGACTCTGAGTTTGTTCTGGTATCCCGGCAGCTCGGTGTTTGTTTGGTGTGGGCTGTCCCTGTCTGATACGTATAGTGTGCCTGCACCCTACCCGTTCTTTCTTCCAGTGGGCTGGCTGGTGGAACGCTGCTTGTTGTTTGTTTTCGTTAACATTCGAACCGCGTGTGCCTGACTTGACTCATCACAGTGACAGCAGACACAGATGATAACCGCGTGTGTCTGACTTGACTCCTCATCACAGTGACAGCAGACAGATGATAACCGCGTGTGTCTGACTTGACTCCTCATCACAGTGACAGCAGACACAGATGATAACCGCGTGTGTCTGACTTGACTCCTCATCACAGTGACAGCAGACACAGATGATAACCGCGTGTGCCTGACTTGACTCATCACAGTGACAGCAGACACAGATGATAACCGCGTGTGTCTGACTTGACTCCTCATCACAGTGACAGCAGACACAGATGATAACCGCGTCTGTCTGACTTGACTCCTCATTGGAGTGACAGCAGACACAGATGAAATCGCGTGTGTCTGACTTGACTCATCACAGTGACAGCAGACACAGATGATAACCGCGTGTGTCTGACTTGACTCATCACAGTGACAGCAGACACAGATGAAATCGCGTGTGTCTGACTTGACTCATCACAGTGACAGCAGACACAGATGATAACCGCGTGTGTCTGACTTGACTCCGCATCACAGTGACAGCAGACAGATGATAATCGCGTGTGTCTGACTTGACTCCTCATCACAGTGACAGCAGACACAGATGATAACCGCGTGTGTCTGACTTGACTCCTCATTGGAGTGACAGCAGACACAGATGAAATCGCGTGTGTCTGACTTGACTCCTCATTGGAGTGACAGCAGACACAGATGAAATCGCGTGTGTCTGACTTGACTCCTCATTGGAGTGACAGCAGACACAGATGAAATCGCGTGTGTCTGACTTGACTCCTCATCACAGTGACAGCAGACACAGATGATAACCGCGTCTGTCTGACTTGACTCCTCATTGGAGTGACAGCAGACACAGATGAAATCGCGTGTGTCTGACTTGACTCCTCATCACAGTGACAGCAGACACAGATGAAATCGCGTGTGTCTGACTTGACTCCTCATTGGAGTGACAGCAGACACAGATGAAATCGCGTGTGTCTGACTTGACTCCTCATCACAGTGACAGCAGACACAGATGATAACCGCGTCTGTCTGACTTGACTCCTCATTGGAGTGACAGCAGACACAGATGAAATCGCGTGTGTCTGACTTGACTCCTCATCACAGTGACAGCAGACACAGATGAAATCGCGTGTGTCTGACTTGACTCCTCATTGGAGTGACAGCAGACACAGATGAAATCGCGTGTGTCTGACTTGACTCCTCATTGGAGTGACAGCAGACACAGATGATAATCGCGTGTGTCTGACTTGACTCCTCATCACAGTGACAGCAGACACAGATGAAATCGCGTGTGTCTGACTTGACTCGTCATCACAGTGACAGCAGACACAGATGATAACCGCGTGTGTCTGACTTGACTCCTCATCACAGTGACAGCAGACAGATGATAACCGCGTGTGTCTGACTTGGCTCCTCATCACAGTGACAGCAGCAGACACAGATGATAACCGCGTGTGTCTGACTTGACTCCTCATTGGAGTGACAGCAGCAGACACAGATGATAACCGCGTGTGCCTGACTTGACTCATCACAGTGACAGCAGACACAGATGATAACCGCGTGTGCCTGACTTGACTCATCACAGTGACAGCAGACACAGATGATAACCGCGTGTGTCTGACTTGACTCCTCATCACAGTGACAGCAGACACAGATGATAACCGCGTCTGTCTGACTTGACTCCTCATTGGAGTGACAGCAGACACAGATGAAATCGCGTGTGTCTGACTTGACTCCTCATTGGAGTGACAGCAGACACAGATGAAATCGCGTGTGTCTGACTTGACTCCTCATTGGAGTGACAGCAGACACAGATGAAATCGCGTGTGTCTGACTTGACTCCTCATCACAGTGACAGCAGACACAGCTGATAACCGCGTCTGTCTGACTTGACTCCTCATTGGAGTGACAGCAGACACAGATGAAATCGCGTGTGTCTGACTTGACTCCTCATCACAGTGACAGCAGACACAGCTGATAACCGCGTCTGTCTGACTTGACTCCTCATTGGAGTGACAGCAGACACAGATGAAATCGCGTGTGTCTGACTTGACTCCTCATCACAGTGACAGCAGACACAGATGAAATCGCGTCTGTCTGACTTGACTCCTCATTGGAGTGACAGCAGACACAGATGAAATCGCGTGTGTCTGACTTGACTCCTCATTGGAGTGACAGCAGACACAGATGAAATCGCGTGTGTCTGACTTGACTCCTCATTGGAGTGACAGCAGACACAGATGATAACCGCGTGTGTCTGACTTGACTCCTCATCACAGTGACAGCAGACACAGATGAAATCGCGTGTGTCTGACTTGACTCCTCATCACAGTGACAGCAGACACAGATGAAATCGCGTGTGTCTGACTTGACTCCTCATCACAGTGACAGCAGACACAGATGATAATCGCGTGTGTCTGACTTGACTCCTCATTGGAGTGACAGCAGACACAGATGAAATCGCGTGTGTCTGACTTGACTCCTCATCACAGTGACAGCAGACACAGATGAAATCGCGTGTGTCTGACTTGACTCCTCATCACAGTGACAGCAGACACAGATGATAATCGCGTGTGTCTGACTTGACTCCTCATTGCAGTGACACGCATGCCTGCAGACACAGGTGATTGCAGAACTAATTCATTGTGGCTATCATTTCGGTTGTCTTAGAACCACGACATTAACATCTGAGTGTTTTAGCTTAATATGTATGTACATACTTTGTTCCTAAAGTGTTCAGTGTTATTATTTTCGTTCTTCTTAACCATTATATCGATACATTCGATGATAATTGATGCTGCTATGTGTTCTATGCGTCTTCTGTGTGGCGCCAATTGTGCACTTCATCGGCTTAATTTAGTTGTGTACCTATTTCCCCCGGGGAATTGCCTGGCAAAAGAAGTTTTACATTGGGAACCACGAGCGAAAAGGTAAAAAAAAAACATTCAAATTGGGATGAGGAGTCTTTTTAGGTCGGAGAACACTGCTCTGGTTGACTGTTACTAAGCTGGTTCATTCCCACGAGTGCTAAACGTTCCGATTGTTGCATTGCTATGAATAATTATTCCAGATTTCTCGTTTTCGAAGATTTCATAACCTGTTGAACTTCCCGAAATATTATATTCATAAGGTTACGGATATTTTCAGGTCTCAGTAGCAAATTAGAATGTCATTGTCATTGGTACTGCCTTATTGAATGCTCTCTGACATTTCCGGGTTTTTTGCCCGACGCCTGACGCAGTACTAGACCAGTCCTAAATGGCTATTCATGGGCTTTGCTGGCAGCAAAGCAGGGCAGCAAATTGCTGCCCTTTCCCTTCTACCCCCTCCTGCTTGCTATCTGACTATTTAAGTGTATGTATGTCTTTGTCTAACTACCTGTCCGTCGGGTCACCTGTCCAATGTCCATCTGCCTGTCAGACTCGTATTCAATTCAATCAATCGACTCGAGTTACCCCCGTCGTGTGGTCAGTCCTAAATGGCTATTCATGGGCTTTGCTGGCAGCAAAGCAGGGCAGCAAATTGCTGCCCTTTCCCTTCTACCCCCTCCTGCTTGCTATCTGACTATTTAAGTGTATGTATGTCTTTGTCTAACTACCTGTCCGTCGGGTCACCTGTCCAATGTCCATCTGCCTGTCAGACTCGTATTCAATTCAATCAATCGACTCGAGTTACCCCCGTCGTGTGGTCAGTCCTAAATGGCTATTCATGGGCTTTGCTGGCAGCAAAGCAGGGCAGCAAATTGCTGCCCTTTCCCTTCTACCCCCTCCTGCTTGCTATCTGACTATTTAAGTGTATGTATGTCTTTGTCTAACTACCTGTCCGTCGGGTCACCTGTCCAATGTCCATCTGCCTGTCAGACTCGTATTCAATTCAATCAATCGACTCGAGTTACCCCCGTCGTGTGGTCAGTCCTAAATGGCTATTCATGGGCTTTGCTGGCAGCAAAGCAGGGCAGCAAATTGCTGCCCTTTCCCTTCTACCCCCTCCTGCTTGCTATCTGACTATTTAAGTGTATGTATGTCTTTGTCTAACTACCTGTCCGTCGGGTCACCTGTCCAATGTCCATCTGCCTGTCAGACTCGTATTCAATTCAATCAATCGACTCGAGTTACCCCCGTCGTGTGGTCAGGCCTTCGGGTCCTGATAACGATCAGGCTCCGTTGCCAGCTCGTATGTCAGATGAGATGCCAGTTTGATCCGTAGAAGACTGGGTATGTTAACACGCATGTCTACGTACCATACATGCATCTCGGCTAGCGTACGGCGTGTCAGCGAACCCTGATGCTTTTCAGGACCCGAAGGGTTCACCACACGACGGGGGTAACTTGCAACGATTGATGGAATTGAATACAATTATGCTGCCTGTGTGTGTGTGTCCGTATGCGTGTTGGTGCGTGCCTGCTGGGATGCCTGTGGTGCCTATGGCTGTGGTGAAGGCGGGTAAGCGCGTGTCCGGGCCCGGTCCGGGTCCGGTCCGGGACGCATGTTTCCCAAGTGTATACAGCTGGCGGGCGTGTTTGGAAATAGCAACCACTTAGGGAGACATAAGTCAGTCAAAAATATATATATTGCTTCTTTTTTTTTGGGGGGGGGGAGGGGTCATCGTCCATATTTGGTTCTCCAATACATCTTCCGGTTTTTGAATGTTTGAAAAAAAATTGATTTTGAAATTTGATTTTGTGGAAATTGTTCCCCCCCCCCAAAAAAAAATAATTGTATCCCAAAATCGAAAATGTCAAATATATTCAAAAACCGGAAGATATATTGGAGACCCAAGTATGGACGATGCCCCCCCCCCCCCCACACAAACAAAATCAAAGCGGTATATATATTTTTGACTGACATGTCTCCCTAAGTGGTTGCTATTTCCAAACACGCCCGCCAGCTGTATAGCTGCACTGATGGGAAACATACGTCCGGGCCCGGTGGTCTCTGACGGACTGTGGCGCCGTGCCGTCCAGGCGGTCGGCCGGCGGGCTGGCAGCGGCGGCGGCGGCCGACCCAGGCGATCAGCCCGCCTCCGAGACGGCCAGTGACGTCACCACCGAGAGGGAGCCAATCACGGCCGCCGGCCGCCGCCGCCAGGCCAGGTAACACCTCCCCCTCCCCCATCACGGCCGCCAGGCCAAGTAACACCCCCTCCCGCGTCCCGCTCCCATCACATCCAGGCCAGGTAACACCTCCCCCTCCCCCATCACGGCCGCCAGGCCAAGTAACACCCCCTCCCGCGTCCCGCTCCCATCACATCCAGGCCAGGTAACACCTCCCCCTCCCCCATCACGGCCGCCAGGCCAAGTAACACCCCCTCCCGCGTCCCGCTCCCATCACATCCAGGCCAGGTAACACCTCCCCCTCCCCCATCACGGCCGCCAGGCCAAGTAACACCCCCTCCCGCGTCCCGCTCCCATCACATCCAGGCCAGGTAACACCTCCCGCGTCCCGCTCCCATCACATCCAGGCCAGGTAACACCTCCTCCTCCCCCATCACGGCCGCCAGGCCAAGTAACACCCCCTCCCGCCGCCCGCGCCATCACATCCAGGCCAGGTAACACATCCTCCTCCCTCCTTCCAGGTTCCAGGCCAGGTAACACCCCTCCCTGCTTCCAGGTCAGGTAACACCCCTCCCACCTTCCAGGCCAGGTAACACCCTTCCCTCCTTCCAGGTCAGGTAACACCCCTCCCTCCTTCCAGGCCAGGTAACACCCCTCCCTCCTTCCAGGTCAGGTAACACCCCTCCCTCCTTCCAGGCCAGGTAACACCCTTCCCTCCTTCCAGGCCGGGAACACCCCTCCCTCCTTCAGTCCTTCTCCGTTGGCCCAGCGGGCTGGCCGCGTTCTCGCCCATGTGGTGAATTTTCCGATTTAGCCCGCATAAAGTCCGGAAGCATGTTTTTCGGAATCTCATTTTTTCTTACCGATACCAATTGGAAGTTGTCTGTATTTTTCGAAAATCACCATGTTTTATCGATTTGAAAGCCTTATGACACTGAAACTTGCGGTCAAAGTGGCGTCTTCCGCACAGAGCCAATGAGCTGGCAGAATGTGTGATGTTGTAAAACATGACAAATACGGGACAATCGGAACCCGTCAGCTCAAATAAGTTTTATAACACCGAGCAGAGACTTCATTGAATCTATTTCAGGGCTAATAACTTCCCGGATTACGAAGGTCCGGTTTTGTCGACTTCTATCACAAATTTCGTTGGATTTTGTTTTGCATTTTGAAGTAGAAAATCAACAATGAAGATAACGCTAGCTAGAGAGAGATGAAACCTATACAGCCGTAAAAAGCACCTCGAGTCACTTCGGATACAATGCGCTGCTCTTGCAACTTTGGGCAACCTTGCTCGTTATAGACGCTCAAACATGGCAAATTTGGAGACAAATAGTTGCATAATGATGGTACCGTTAGTGCCGTATTTGGCACCAAAGCAATGCATTGCTTTGCACCTGCCACCATGGGGTGCCGTTAGTGCCGTATTTGGCACCAAAGCAATGCATTGCTTTGCACCTGCCACCATGGTTTCTACCATTAGTAATAACGCAAAATGTTTTTTTTTGTAATTGTAATTGTGATTGTAATTTTTATGTCATTTTTAACGCAAAATTCGCTTTCAGCCCTCAAAAGTACTCCAGGGTACGTTTTGGATGTCGTAAGTGACCCCGGTGAATTTATGCGGAAGGAAAAATTTCAGGCTCATATGGCATATGCAAAAAAAAAAATCCACGAGTTTTCAAAATTATCATTGCTTAGGGGCATTTTGAGACGTTTGATGATCTGGTGGCCGATGGTCCATCGTAAATAGCACCACGAGCGAACATAAATTGTATTAACAGAGTAACGCGCAGCTTCCTGCATGGGAGGGTCTAAACAACCGACCAGATTAGCAGACGAGCCCATGCTCCGAAACTACTGAACCGATCTGGGAGATTTATTCACCATTCGATTAAGAGTGGTCTGAAACGGTGCCGTTTGGGATTTTATACAGTTTGGTCCATTTTAAATGCAAAAAATTGGACCAAAACTATTAGTGCAAATTTTCCGACGAGCCCATGCTCCGAAACTATGGGTCCGATCAGGGGGATTTCTTCACCATTCGATCCGGCATGGTCCAAAACGGTGCCGTTTTGGATTTTATACAAATTGGTCAACTCTAAGTGGAACAAATTCGACAAAAACTTCAATGCAAATTTGCCGACGGTACCCATGCTCCGAAACTATGGACCGATCTGGGAGATGTCTTCACCATTCAATCCATTTCGGTTTTGATTCGATTTCGATCGGATTCTATTTCCGTTTTGGTCCAATTTGGTCCACTTAGAGTGGACCAATTTGTATAAAATCCAAAACGGCACCGTTTTGGACCATGCCGGATCGAATGGTGAAGAAATCGCTCAGATCGGTCCCATAGTTTTGGGGTATGGGCTCGTCGGCAAATTGGAACGAAAAGTTTTGGTCCAATTTGGTCTACTTAGAGTGGACCAATCTATATAAAATCCATAACGGCACCGTTTTGGACCACGCTGGATCGAATGGTGAAGATATCTTCCAGATCCGTCCCATAGTTTCGGAGCATGGGCTCGTCGGCAACGTTTTTTGGTGGTTTTGGTCCAATTTGGTCCATTTAGAGTGGACCAATCTGTATAAAATCCAAAACGGCACCGTTTTGGACCATGCCAGATCGAATGGTGAAGAAATCGCCCAGATCGCTTCAATGGTTTCGGAGCATGGGCTTGTCGGCAAATTTGCACTAATAGTTTTGGTCCAATTTGGTACATTTAGGATGGACCAAGCTGTATAAAATCCAAAACGGCACCGTTTTGGACCATGCCAGATCGAATGGTGAAGAAATCGCCCAGATCGCTTCAATGGTTTCGGAGCATGGGCTTGTCGGCAAATTTGCACTAATAGTTTTGGTCCAATTTGGTACATTTAGGATGGACCAAGCTGTATTAAATCCTAAACGGCACCGATTCAGACCACTGTCAATCGAATGGTGAAAACATCATTCCGGCCGGTCGGGTAGTTTCGGAGCATGGGCTTGTCTGCTAATCAGGTCGGTTTTTTAGACCCTCCCTCCTGCAGTGACATTCGCTAAAAGAATGCAAGAGCCGGCGACGGAGAGTGTATTTCCCACTGTCAAATCTTTAAAGGCGGCACAATGATCGCTACAGCCAAGGGCTACAGACGCCATATTTCGAACGTCATACCGAATCGTGAAACCTGTTCAGTCAGCGCCGTGTAAGAGCCTTCTATGGCTGGTTGGACTGACGGAACTGTGAGTGTAGAAGGCCTGCAGAGCGCCCATCCGTCTCAGCTCGACTGCCGTGCGTGCCGTGCGGTGTGGGCCGCTGTCCACGGGAACCAATCGTCACATTTTAGGCACGTGCCACGGCTAGCCAGTAACTACGTGCCACGGATAGCCAGTAACCACGTACTACGGCTAGCCAGTAACCACGTACCACGGCTAGCCAGTAACCACGTGCCACGGCTAGCCAGTAACCACGTGCCACGGATAGCCAGTAACCACGTACTACGGCTAGCCAGTAACCACGTACTACGGCTAGCCAGTAACCACGTACCACGGCTAGCCAGTAACCACGTGCCACGGCTAGCCAGTAACCACGTGCCACGGCTATCCAGTAACCACGTGCCACGGCTATCCAGTAACCACGTGCCACGGCTAGCCAGTAACCACGTGCCACGGCTAGCCAGTAACCACGTGCCACGGCTATCCAGTAACCACGTGCCACGGCTATCCAGTAACCACGTGCCACGGCTAGCCAGTAACCACGTGCCACGGCTAGCCAGTAACCACGTGCCACGGCTAGCCAGTAACCACGTGCCACGGCTAGCCAGTAACCACGTGCCACGGCTATCCAGTAACCACGTGCCACGGCTATCCAGTAACCACGTGCCACGGCTAGCCAGTAACCACGTGTGTCCAGTGCATGGTGCGATGGTCGGTGCCGCGGCCTGTCCGTGGCTCTCCTAAGGGGAGAGAGAGAGAGAGCGATGTGTTCAGCCACTCAGTGCAGTGTTCCCTGTTCAGTGTTCAGTCCAGGCTCGTTCTAACCGATTGGCTTCTTTGACAGCCCGTTCATGTTCTTGCCGATCGGGTAAGCCCAAACGTGCGCGGACAGTCGTGCTGTCCGCCACAGACATGAAGTGATGGCCGGCAGAGACGCACTGTGTGTGTGTGTGTGTGTGTGTGTGTGTGTGTGTGTGTGTGTGTGTGTGTGTGTGTGTGTGTGTGTGTGTGTGTGTGTGTGTGTGTGTGTGTGTGTGTGCGTGTGCGTGTGCGTGTGCGTGTGCGTGTGCGTGTGCGTGTGCGTGTGCGTGTGCGTGTGCGTGTGCGTGTGCGTGTGCGTGTGCGTGTGCGTGTGCGTGTGCGTGCGCGTGCGCGTGCGCGTGCGCGTGCGCGGGCGCGGGCGCGGGTGCGGGTGCGGGTGCGGGTGCGGGTGCGGGTGTGGGTGTGCGTGCGCGTGTGTGTGCGCTCCGATAGGTCCCGCGTGTGCGTGCGTGCGTGTGTTTTGGAAGGCGCACGGTGTGCTGACAGAGTGTGGCGCCCTCTGTGTGTGTGTGCTGGTGTGGGTGGACGGGGCGGGATTTTCGCACTGTGTGTTCGCGTATGTGGCGCGGCTCTGTGACGAGACGGACCGCAAGATCCTTCACATTTGTCACTGGGTGTGCTCATCACAAAACAGATGCTTGTATTTGGAAACTCTGCCGCGATTTTCGGTGTATTTGCAGCATGCTCGCACTCAATTAACTTGCTTACAATAACGCATGTGACTTCTTTCTTCCTGGCTTTTGCCACTTCCCGATGTTTTCCCTTCAGTTTGGAATGCCATGTCAAATATTTATGATTCCAGTTTGCAAATATTGTATAGAAAATAAGCTGAAGCACATCGTTGATTCTTTATGTGTTTGGAGAACTTGAACACGTTTTCGGATACAAACAAATGAATAAACTCATGTGTAACGGTATTTATCTGCTAACGGCATTTAACGGCATTATATAATGACGTGCCCAGAGTATTTTGTAACTCTGGGCACGTCGTTTATTGCCAATTTAACAGTTTATCTAACAGATGAGATTTACTCCGTTGGTGGTCGTCTAGTTTTGTTGAGCTTTGCCGAGAGTAACTAAAAGCATGGCTATATAACTATACAATTTACATCAACATTTGCTTAGTTTCATGGGTGCTGAAATGAAAAAAAAAATAGTTTCATGGTTGCATGAGCATCAAATTGTGATGCATAACAATAGTTTATTTCCTGAACGTCGTGTTTGTTTCGTCCTCAGTGTGAATACAATGCTTTGAAATGTACCCCGCTGAACTCAAATCCTAACGACATTGTACTTGTCTGTCTTACAGACAACGTATGCTGAGCAAACATCACTTTCTACAGACGTTCTTGCACGCTGTTCAGGTACGTAGCGATTGTACCTCCTAGAGGAATCGATGGCATCTGTTGTCTGAACTTTTGAAGAGCTACTCGCTTTTCCAAACAAGTTTTCACCTCCTTTCTTTGGTGCCTGTTGACCGACCGTACTGCGGTGCTACAGGTCCCGTCGTCTGCTAGGTCCCGCTGTCTGCTAGGTCCCGCCGTCTGCTAGGTCCCGCTGTCTGCTAGGTCCCGTCGTCTGCTAGGTCCCGCCGTCTGCTAGGTCCCGCTGTCTGCTAGGTCCCGCCGTCTGCTAGGTCCCGCCGTCTGCTAGGTCCCGCTGTCTGCTAGGTCCCGCTGTCTGCTAGGTCCCGCCGTCTGCTAGGTCCCGCTGTCTGCTAGGTCCCGCCGTCTGCTAGGTCCCGCTGTCTGCTAGGTCCCGCCGTCTGCTAGGTCCCGCTGTCTGCTAGGTCCCGCCGTCTGCTAGGTCCCGCTGTCTGCTAGGTCCCGCCGTCTGCTAGGTCCCGCTGTCTGCTAGGTCCCGCCGTCTGCTAGGTCCCGCCGTCTGCTAGGTCCCGCCGTCTGCTAGGTCCCGCTGTCTGCTAGGTCCCGCCGTCTGCTAGGTCCCGCTGTCTGCTAGGTCCCGCCGTCTGCTAGGTCCCGCTGTCTGCTAGGTCCCGCCGTCTGCTAGGTCCCGCTGTCTGCTAGGTCCCGCCGTCTGCTAGGTCCCGCTGTCTGCTAGGTCCCGCCGTCTGCTAGGTCCCGCCGTCTGCTAGGTCCCGCCGTCTGCTAGGTCCCGCTGTCTGCTAGGTCCCGCTGTCTGCTAGGTCCCGCTGTCTGCTAGGTCCCGCCGTCTGCTAGGTCCCGCCGTCTGCTAGGTCCCGCCGTCTGCTAAGTCCAGCCGTCTGCTAGGTCCCGCCGTCTGATAGGTCCCGCCGTCTGCTAGGTCCCGCTTGGTGGTATTTTCCACATGAAGTGCATCCAGGGACGTAGGAACGTCACGAAAAGTGTTAGGGGGGGGGGGAGGGCGGGCAGTTAAACTTTGATCTCGTCTTGAGAGAATCCCAACCCCCTGTGGAAGATTAATTTGCAGATTTGGGCCTTTCTCGTTATAGCGAACCTTTTGCCATATTTTTTTTTGTATCACAAAGCAAGAGAAAACATTTTAGCAAAACAGTAGCCGAAAAGTGAGGGGCCATGCCCCCCCCCCCCCCCTCCCCATGTTCCTACGCCTATGAGTGCATGTGATGTTAGTAAACTGAAATGACAATTCTCTTCAGCTACCAATTTGCTCGTAGTTATAATTATTCAAATGCATGGCTTCTTCACTGTAAGCTGTAGGTGCAGCGCACTGTGCTAGGAGTGACAATAACTGGATTTTAGCTCGTGCTTCAATATGCACGTGCCAATTTTTTTTAAAACTTGTCATGATTATAGCTGAGAACGTGGCAAACCCGACGAACACAGAAATAAGTCTTTTGAGATGTTTTGTAATATTGCAAAGGCGTTTTGTGTGGAAGCCTACATTCCAGGGTGTCCGGAAAAAAGATACTGTGATTTTCCGTAATCATTTCGGTTATAAACAAACAATATTAAAAATTCGAGTATCGTTATATTCACCAGTTCATGGCAAAACAGATAAGCCATGACATTTGTACAGGCACTGCCTCTGTCAGCCTCAAGGCGGAGGTGGCGTGGGCACCCTATTCCCCGGACCTCAGTCCATTGGATTCCTTTCTGTGGGGAGACCGTGTTTACAAAGGTCAAGGACCGTGTTTACGAAGAAAATCCCAGAACAACAGAAGTCCTGAAGCGCGCCATCATCGGAGAAGTCGGCCGCATGCCCTCAGCGATGATCGACAAAGCTGTCGACCATCTGCAGACTGTACGACTGCCTCAGCTGATCCGCCGGAAGGGGGCGCTCATCGAGCATCTTCTGTAGGAGGCTGCACTGTGAGCTGTGACTGACAGAGGGAGTCTCTGTACAAATGTCATGCATTATCTGTTTTGCCATGAACTGGTGAATATAAAGATACTCGACTTTTTTAATATTGTTTGTTTATATCCGAAATTATTACCGAAAATCACAGTATCTTTTTATCCGGACACCCTGGAACACAACCTGGGATGTAGGCTTCCACACAACACGTCTTTTCAATATTAAAAAAAACATCTCAAAGGACTTGTTTCTGTGTTCATCGGTTTTGCCACGTTCCAAGCTATAATCATGAAAAGTTTCAAAAAAATTGGCACGTGCATATTGAAGCACGAGCTAAAATACAGAGTATGTTTTTTTCCGGACACCCTGTACCTTTGTCCTTTGGCTCACAATATGGTATCCAAGTCTCTGTGGTGGAACTTTCCTATGAGAAGTTTGCTGTTCCTGTCACACAGCTGTCTGTTACTGTGTGGCGTTGATTTGAGCCGGCCCCGAAGCCGCCGCCGCGGCCCCGCACCGGGCTGAGAGCGTCGCCTGGCCGCCGAGTGTTGAGAGCGTCGCCAGGCCGCCTCCCCGCACCGGGCTGAGAGCGTCGCCAGGCCGCCGCGTGTTGAGAGCGTCGCCTGGCCGCCGCGTGTTGAGAGCGTCGCCAGGCCGCCTCCCCGCACCGGGCTGAGAGCGTCGCCAGGCCGCCGCGTGTTGAGAGCGTCGCCTGGCCGCCTCCCCGCACCGGGCTGAGAGCGTCGCCAGGCCGCCGCGTGTTGAGAGCGTCGCCAGGCCGCCTCCCCGCACCGGGCTGAGAGCGTCGCCAGGCCGCCGCGTGTTGAGAGCGTCGCCTGGCCGCCTCCCCGCACCGGGCTGAGAGCGTCGCCAGGCCGCCTCCCCGCACCGGGCTGAGAGCGTCGCCAGGCCGCCTCCCCGCACCGGGCTGAGAGCGTCGCCAGGCCGCCGCGTGTTGAGAGCGTCGCCTGGCCGCCGAGTGTTGAGAGCGTCGCCAGGCCGCCTCCCCGCACCGGGCTGAGAGCGTCGCCAGGCCGCCGCGTGTTGAGAGCGTCGCCAGGCCGCCTCCCCGCGCCGGGCTGAGAGCGTCGCCAGGCCGCCGCGTGTTGAGAGCGTCGCCAGGCCGCCTCCCCGCGCCGGGCTGAGAGCGTCGCCAGGCAGCCGCGTGTTGAGAGCGTCGCCTGGCCGCCGCGTGTTGAGAGCGTCGCCAGGCCGCCTCCCCGCGCCGGGCTGAGAGCGTCGCCAGGCAGCCGCGTGTTGAGAGCGTCGCCTGGCCGCCGCGTGTTGAGAGCGTCGCCAGGCCGCCTCCCCGCGCCGGGCTGAGAGCGTCGCCAGGCAGCCGCGTGTTGAGAGCGTCGCCAGGCAGCCTCCCCGCGCCGGGCTGAGAGCGTCGCCAGGCCGCCGAGTGTTGAGAGCGTCGCCTGGCCGCCGCGTGTTGAGAGCGTCGCCAGGCCGCCGAGTGTCCCCGCACCGCTCTGAGGGCGTCGCCAGGCCGCCGAGTGTTGAGAGCGTCGCCAGGCCGCGCGTGTTGAGAGCGTCGCCAGGCCGCGCGTGTTGAGAGCGTCGCCAGGCCGCCGATTGTCCCCGCACCGGGCTGAGAGCGTCGCCAGGCCGCGCGTGTTGAGAGCGTCGCCAGGCCGCCGAGTGTCCCCGCACCGCTCTGAGAGCGTCGCCAGGCCGCCGAGTGTCCCCGCACCGCTGAGAGCGTCGCCAGCTATAGTCCGATGGGTACCGAGATTGGAGAGACCGGCCGACAATACGGTGCCGTCTCCGGGCCGTGCTGCCGGCGCGTCTGACCACCCTGTGCCCTGTGCCCGTGTCGCTGCCCTCAGGTGGTCGTCGGCTACTTCCTGATGCTGGCCTTCATGACGTACAACGTGTGGCTAGGGATCGCCATCGTGCTCGGCGCCGCCGCCGGATACTTCATCTTCGGCTCCAAGAAGTTCGTCGTGGTAGACGTGACGGAACACTGTCACTGAGTGACACGCCGCCGCGCGGCCACGCTAGTGACGGCCCAGGGCGGCCGACTGGTCATCGGTAACACCACACGGACTGCCGAGGGCGGCCGTGCCACGCCGGCACTGCCCGCCGCTCCGCCGGTGTCGTGTCCGGCTGCCGGCCTGTGACTGTGATCCAGCGGCGGCCTGTGAGGCTCGGCCAGCGAGGCCCGGCCAGCGCGGCAGCAGGACTGCGCCGTATTCCGTGCAGCGCCCATCCCCCGCGGTCACACTGCTGCCCACGGCCGAGCGCCGGCACTGGGGTAGACACTGCTGTTTTAAGCATGCGTTTTTCACGTTTTGTCGCCTTTTGAGTTGGGGTGCGTTTGTGGGTTCTGAGCACCGGCTGCAGTCTGACTGTCTGTCGGCGTGGACACGTCTCGCGCTCTGGGGGGTCGGGGGCCGCTGCCTGCCGCTGGGTCGCGGAGCGCCCTCCAGCAGCTCTGAGCGGCGCGGGACGCTCGATCCGTGGCCGGACGCGGCCACTAGGGGTGTCTTTCAGTCTGGAAGCCGCGGGCTCGGCGGGCGAGTCTCATTGACGGCGAGCCGCCCGGCCGCGGCCCAGCCTCAGCACGCGGGGGCCCGGGGCCGCCTCTCGATCGTAATGTGAACGGTTGTGGTCGTGTGACTGTCGTGCTGGTCTCGAATGCCGATTGTGTAGGGTATGAACTGTATACTGGTGTGTATTCCGTACTGTATGTATACTGTATTCAGTATTGGGTAGGGACCAATTTGCCCAACGGTCCCAGTATGTAAACCAATAAAGAAAACGCAAACGCATTGTTTTCCGTTGCATCACCGCCCGCTACCTTGCGGCTACGGCAGGTATATTAAAATAATGTCGCTATATCTCAGAACGGATTTGATGCCAGACGCCTTATGAACAATGAGCAGCCAACACACGGGCAGGCTAGGCTGTCTGTGCTGCGCCGAGATCACCAGCGCGCTTCGTGGAAAGACACACTACAATTTAACTGCGTGTTAGTCGCTCCCACCCGTCCCTTGTTCCCTGGACCGCATCCTCTCAGCGATTTCTCCGACCCCCGTCTCCCCGGTCTGCCCTTCCCTCCATCCCATGGCACCTGTCTGCGGCGCCGTCCCAGTCGCCGGCGGATGTCGGACGGACGACGCCGCCGCCCGCCGGGCTGACGTTCGCTGCGTGTCGGTCAGCGCCGGGCTGACGTTCGCTGCGTGTCGGTCAGCGCCGCAGTCTGAGGTGCGTCGTGCCGCCTGACGCTGCCGGCCGTCAGCGCCTCTCTCGTTTCTGTCTCCGTCCCGCGGCCGCCGGGCGGCGCGTCACTGCGGAGCGCCGGCCAGCTCAGCGCCGTCGCCCGGCGGCGCCAGGTTGTTCTTGGCGCGCCGCAGGATGTCGTGCGTCTTGCTCAGCTGGCGGTAGATGGCGCGCTCGACCCGCGCCTTGCGCTGGTCGGCGCGGCTCAGCTTGTCGAGCGCCTGCTGGAGCGCGGCGCGCGTGGCCGCCAGCTTGGAATGCATCATGTCGCGCTCCTGGCGCAGGCGCTCCGTCTCCGAGGCGGCCGACGGCGGCTCTGTCGGTGGCAGGGGTTGGAGGTCAGAGGTCAGGGGACAATGGTCAGGGGCTCTGTCGGCAGGGGACAAGCCGGATCAGGGGCTCTGTCAGCAGGGGACACGGGGCAGGGGCTCTGTCGGCAGGGTACAAGGGTCAGGGGCTCTGTCGGACACATGGGTCAGGGGCTCTGTCGGGGACATGGGTCAGGGGCTCTGTCGGAGACATGGGTCAGGGGCTCTGTCGGCAGGGGACAAGCCGGATCAGGGGCTATGTCAGCAGGGGACACGGGGCAGGGGCTCTGTCGGCAGGGGACAAGGGTCAGGGGCTCTGTCGGAGACATGGGTCAGGGGCTCTGTCGGCAGGGGACAGGGGGAGTCAATACAAACGGCGATTTTTTGTCAGCATCGTTACACTGACCCGTCACCACAAAGACCACAACTGTGATGGCCTTTGTGAGTTGCTGGCTGAGGACGACCGAGGCCGCCACAGCCAGCTGCACCACATTCCGCCCACACAAAACGCGGCCTATCGATATCGACAATGAAGCGGCGAAGAGAAGGAAGGAAGGTGACTGCGACATGCGGCGCCCGTGCCGGCTGCAGTCGCCGCTGCGTCAGCTGCCGTGTACCGTACCTGCGGCGCCGCCGTCCCGGCAGCTGCCGCCCGTCTCCGTCTGCTGCTGCTGCTGCTGCTGCCGGTCGGCCCGAGACGAGGCCCGCAGCGAGCCGCGGCAGCAGTCAGACTCGATCCCAAGATCAGGTGACGAGTACGCCGACGTGCGGTCACTGCCGACAAATCGGGCAGTCAGAACCGTTCAACGGATTTTGGGTTGCAAAGTAACTAGTTCGTGTCAAGTATGGTACTTGGTCACGGACACTAAGTACCTGGCCATTATGTCATGTCCTCTCGGACAAAAAGTTCTGGGAGGACGCTTAGTCAAGAATGAATCCAGATGAAATAAGTGTTACGAACAGCAGACACCAATCTGAGTACGTATCCATGTTAGCATCTGGTATGGAATGGTGTCAGCCGGTTCACCAGCCTGGGTTCGGCTGCTGGGGTCGCTGCCGGTTACCTCTCGTGGTGGACGTCGTGCCCGTCCGACTCGGAGGTGGTCCTCCGCATCACCGGCTCCGGCTGCTCCGGCTGGTGATCCGGCGGCAGGCCGCAGCCGCGCGCCGACTCCGGCTCCGGCTGGTGATCCGGTGGCAGGCCGCAGCCGCGCGCCCACTCCACCTGACCGGCGTCTGCACAGAGAACAGCGCGCCGCCGTCACTACACAGTCCACCGGCAGACACGGCCGTCACTACACAGTCCACCGGCAGACACGGCCGTCACTACACAGTCCACCGGCAGACACGGCCGTCACTACACAGTCCACCGGCAGACACGGCCGTCACTACACAGTCCACCGGCAGACACGGCCGTCACTACACAGTCCACCGGCAGACACGGCCGTCACTACACAGTCCACCGGCAGACACGGCCCTCACTACACAGTCCACCGGCAGACACGGCCGTCACTACACAGTCCACCGGCAGACACGGCCGTCACTACACAGTCCACCGGTAGACACGGCCGAAACGAACAGTCCACCGGCAGACACGGCCGTCACTACACAGTCCACCGGCAGACACGGCCCTCACTACACAGTCCACCGGCAGACACGGCCGTCACTACACAGTCCACCGGCAGACACGGCCGTCACTACACAGTCCACCGGCAGACACGGCCCTCACTACACAGTCCACCGGCAGACACGGCCGTCACTACACAGTCCACCGGCAGACACGGCCGTCACTACACAGTCCACCGGCAGACACGACCGTCACTACACAGTCCACCGGCAGACACGGCCGTCACTACACAGTCCACCGGCAGACACGGCCGAAACGAACAGTCCACCGGCAGACACGGCCGAAACGAACAGTCCACCGGCAGACACGGCCGAAACGAACAGTCCACCGGCAGACACGGCCGTCACTACACAGTCCACCGGCAGACACGGCCGTCACTACACAGTCCACCGGCAGACACGGCCGAAACGAACAGTCCACCGGCAGACACGGCCGTCACTACACAGTCCACCGGCAGACACGGCCCTCACTACACAGTCCACCGGCAGACACGGCCGTCACTACACAGTCCACCGGCAGACACGGCCGTCACTACACAGTCCACCGGCAGACACGGCCCTCACTACACAGTCCACCGGCAGACACGGCCGTCACTACACAGTCCACCGGCAGACACGGCCGTCACTACACAGTCCACCGGCAGACACGGCCGTCACTACACAGTCCACCGGCAGACACGGCCGTCACTACACAGTCCACCGGCAGACACGGCCGTCACTACACAGTCCACCGGCAGACACGGCCGAAACGAACAGTCCACCGGCAGACACGGCCGTCACTACACAGTCCACCGGCAGACACGGCCGTCACTACACAGTCCACCGGCAGACACGGCCGTCACTACACAGTCCACCGGCAGACACGGCCGTCACTACACAGTCCACCGGCAGACACGGCCGTCACTACACAGTCCACCGGCAGACACGGCCGTCACTACACAGTCCACCGGCAGACACGGCCGTCACTACACAGTCCACCGGCAGACACGGCCGTCACTACACAGTCCACCGGCAGACACGGCCGTCACTACACAGTCCACCGGCAGACACGGCCGTCACTACACAGTCCACCGGCAGACACGGCCGAAACGAACAGTCCACCGGCAGACACGGCCGAAACGAACAGTCCACCGGCAGACACGGCCGAAACGAACAGTCCACCGGCAGACACAGCCGTCACTACACAGTCCACCGGCAGACACGGCCGTCACTACACAGTCCACCGGCAGACACGGCCGTCACTACACAGTCCACCGGCAGACACGGCCGAAACGAACAGTCTACCGGCAGACACGGCCGAAACGAACAGTCCACCGGCAGACACAGCCGTCACTACACAGTCCACCGGCAGACACGGCCGTCACTACACAGTCCACCGGCAGACACGGCCGTCACTACACAGTCCACCGGCAGACACGGCCGAAACGAACAGTCCACCGGCAGACACGGCCGTCACTACACAGTCCACCGGCAGATACGGCCCTCACTACACAGTCCACCGGCAGACACGGCCGTCACTACACAGTCCACCGGCAGACACGGCCGAAACGAACAGTCCACCGGCAGACACGGCCGAAACGAACAGTCCACCGGCAGACACGGCCGAAACGAACAGTCCACCGGCAGACACGGCCGAAACGAACAGTCCACCGGCAGACACGGCCCTCACTACACAGTCCACCGGCAGACACGGCCGAAACGAACAGTCCACCGGCAGACACGGCCGAAACGAACAGTCCACCGGCAGACACGGCCGAAACGAACAGTCCACCGGCAGACACGGCCTTCACTACACAGTCCACCGGCAAACACGGCCGTCACTACACAGTCCACCGGCAGACACGGCCGTCACTACACAGTCCACCGGCAGATACGGCCGAAACGAACAGTCCACCGGCAGACACGGCCGAAACGAACAGTCCACCGGCAGACACGGCCGAAACGAACAGTCCACCGGCAGACACGGCCGAAACGAACAGTCCACCGGCAGACACGGCCGTCACTACACAGTCCACCGGCAGACACGGCCGAAACGAACAGTCCACCGGCAGACACGGCCCTCACTACACAGTCCACCGGCAGACACGGCCGAAACGAACAGTCCACCGGCAGACACGGCCGAAACGAACAGTCCACCGGCAGACACGGCCCTCACTACACAGTCCACCGGCAGACACGGCCGAAACGAACAGTCCACCGGCAGACACGGCCGAAACGAACAGTCCACCGGCAGACACGGCCGTCACTACACAGTCCACCGGCAGACACGGCCCTCACTACACAGTCCACCGGCAGACACGGCCCTCACTACACAGTCCACCGGCAGACACGGCCGAAACGAACAGTCCACCGGCAGACACGGCCGAAACGAACAGTCCACCGGCAGACACGGCCGTCACTACACAGTCCACCGGCAGACACGGCCGAAACGAACAGTCCACCGGCAGACACGGCCCTCACTACACAGTCCACCGGCAGACACGGCCGAAACGAACAGTCCACCGGCAGACACGGCCGAAACGAACAGTCCACCGGCAGACACGGCCCTCACTACACAGTCCACCGGCAGACACGGCCGAAACGAACAGTCCACCGGCAGACACGGCCGAAACGAACAGTCCACCGGCAGACACGGCCGTCACTACACAGTCCACCGGCAGACACGGCCCTCACTACACAGTCCACCGGCAGACACGGCCCTCACTACACAGTCCACCGGCAGACACGGCCGAAACGAACAGTCCACCGGCAGATACGGCCGAAACGAACAGTCCACCGGCAGACACGGCCCTCACTACACAGTCCACCGGCAGACACGGCCGAAACGAACAGTCCACCGGCAGACACGGCCGTCACTACACAGTCCACCGGCAGACACGGCCGAAACGAACAGTCCACCGGCAGACACGGCCGTCACTACACAGTCCACCGGCAGACACGGCCCTCACTACACAGTCCACCGGCAGACACGGCCGTCACTACACAGTCCACCGGCAGACACGGCCGAAACGAACAGTCCACCGGCAGACACGGCCGAAACGAACGGTCCACCGGCAGACACGGCCGAAACGAACAGTCCACCGGCAGACACGGCCCTCACTACACAGTCCACCGGCAGACACGGCCGAAACGAACAGTCCACCGGCAGACACGGCCGTCACTACACAGTCCACCGGCAGACACGACCGAAACGAACAGTCCACCGGCAGACACGGCCGAAACGAACGGTCCACCGGCAGACACGGCCGAAACGAACAGTCCACCGGCAGACACGGCCCTCACTACACAGTCCACCGGCAGACACGGCCGAAACGAACAGTCCACCGGCAGACACGGCCGTCACTACACAGTCCACCGGCAGACACGACCGAAACGAACAGTCCACCGGCAGACACGGCCGAAACGAACAGTCCACCGGCAGACACGGCCCTCACTACACAGTCCACCGGCAGACACGGCCCTCACTACACAGTCCACCGGCAGACACGGCCGAAACGAACAGTCCACCGGCAGACAAGGCCGAAACGAACAGTCCACCGGCAGACACGGCCGAAACGAACAGTCCACCGGCAGACACGGCCGTCACTACACAGTCCACCGGCAGACACGGCCCTCACTACACAGTCCACCGGCAGACACGGCCGAAACGAACAGTCCACCGGCAGACACGGCCGAAACGAACAGTCCACCGGCAGACACGGCCGAAACGAACAGTGCACCGGCAGACACGGCCGTCACTACACAGTCCACCGGCAGACACGGCCCTCACTACACAGTCCACCGGCAGACACGGCCAAAACGAACAGTCCACCGGCAGACACGGCCCTCACTACACAGTCCACCGGCAGACACGGCCGAAACGAACAGTCCACCGGCAGACACGGCCGAAACGAACAGTCCACCGGCAGATACGGCCGAAACGAACAGTCCACCGGCAGACACGGCCGTCACTACAGTCCACCGGCAGACACGGCCGAAACGAACAGTCCACCGGCAGACACGGCCGAAACGAACAGTCCACCGGCAGACACGGCCCTCACTACACAGTCCACCGGCAGACACGGCCCTCACTACACAGTCCACCGGCAGACACGGCCGAAACGAACAGTCCACCGGCAGACACGGCCCTCACTACACAGTCCACCGGCAGACACGGCCGAAACGAACAGTCCACCGGCAGACACGGCCGAAACGAACAGTGCACCGGCAGACACGGCCGAAACGAACAGTCCACCGGCAGACACGGCCGTCACTACACAGTCCACCGGCAGACACGGCCGAAACGAACAGTCCACCGGCAGACACGGCCGTCACTACACAGTCCACCGGCAGACACGGCCGAAACGAACAGCCCACCGGCAGACACGGCCGAAACGAACAGTCCACCGGCAGACACGGCCGTCACTACACAGTCCACCGGCAGACACGGCCGAAACGAACAGTGCACCGGCAGACACGGCCGTCACTACACAGTCCACCGGCAGACACGGCCCTCACTACACAGTCCACCGGCAGACACGGCCGAAACGAACAGTCCACCGGCAGACACGGCCGAAACGAACAGTCCACCGGCAGACACGGCCGAAACGAACAGTCCACCGGCAGACACGGCCGAAACGAACAGTGCACCGGCAGACACGGCCGTCACTACACAGTCCACCGGCAGACACGGCCCTCACTACACAGTCCACCGGCAGACACGGCCGAAACGAACAGTCCACCGGCAGACACGGCCGAAACGAACAGTGCACCGGCAGACACGGCCGTCACTACACAGTCCACCGGCAGACACGGCCGTCACTACACAGTCCACTGGCAGACACGGCCGAAACGAACAGTCCACCGGCAGACACGGCCGAAACGAACAGTCCACCGGCAGACACGGCCGTCACTACACAGTCCACCGGCAGACACGGCCGAAACGAACAGTCCACCGGCAGACACGGACGAAACGAACAGTCCACCGGCAGACACGGCCGTCACTACACAGTCCACTGGCAGACACGGCCGAAACGAACAGTCCACCGGCAGACACGGCCGAAACGAACAGTCCACCGGCAGATACGGCCGAAACGAACAGTCCACCGGCAGACACGGCCGAAACGAACAGTCCACCGGCAGACACGGCCGTCACTACAGTCCACCGGCAGACACGACCGTCACTACACAGTCCACCGGCAGACACGGCCGAAACGAACAGTCCACCGGCAGACACGGCCGAAACGAACAGTCCACCGGCAGATACGGCCGAAACGAACAGTCCACCGGCAGACACGGCCGAAACGAACAGTCCACCGGCAGACACGGCCGAAACGAACAGTCCACCGGCAGACACGGCCGAAACGAACAGTCCACCGGCAGACACGGCCGAAACGAACAGTCCACTGGCAGACACGGCCGAAGCGAACAGTCCACTGGCAGACACGGCCGAAACGAACAGTCCACCGGCAGACACGGCCGAAACGAACAGTGCACCGGCAGACACGGCCGAAACGAACAGTCCACCGGCAGACACGGCCGAAACGAACAGTCCACTGGCAGACACGGCCGAAGCGAACAGTCCACTGGCAGACACGGCCGAAACGAACAGTCCACCGGCAGACACGGCCGAAACGAACAGTCCACTGGCAGACACGGCCGAAGCGAACAGTCCACTGGCAGACACGGCCGAAACGAACAGTCCACTGGCAGACACGGCCGAAGCGAACAGTCCACTGGCAGACACGGCCGAAGCGAACAATCCACTGGCAGACACGGCCGAAACGAACAGTCCACCGGCAGACACGGCCGAAACGAACAGTCCACCGGCAGATACGGCCGAAACGAACAGTCCACCGGCAGACACGGCCGAAACGAACAGTCCACCGGCAGACACGGCCGAAACGAACAGTCCACCGGCAGACACGGCCGAAACGAACAGTCCACCGGCAGACACGGCCGAAACGAACAGTCCACCGGCAGACACGGCCGTCACTACACAGTCCACCGGCAGACACGACCGAAACGAACAGTCCACCGGCAGACACGGCCGAAACGAACAGTCCACCGGCAGACACGGCCGAAACGAACAGTCCACCGGCAGACACGGCCGTCACTACAGTCCACCGGCAGACACGGCCGAAACGAACAGTCCACCGGCAGATACGGCCGAAACGAACAGTCCACCGGCAGACACGGCCGTCACTACACAGTCCACCGGCAGACACGGCCGAAACGAACAGTCCACCGGCAGACACGGCCGAAACGAACAGCCCACCGGCAGACACGGCCGAAACGAACAGTCCACCGGCAGACACGGCCGTCACTACACGGTCCACCGGCAGACACGGCCGAAACGATGATGCACAAGAGTGTTGACTGTGGGTGCAGCAGCTGCCTTCCATACAGTTTTTAACCCGGCATTGACTGGGGTTTCAGCCGAACGCCATTGACGGGGGGGGGGGGGGGGGGGCGTTAAACGGCCCCTGGTTGTCTTCCGAACCAATGATCGCAGCGAGACGCACAAGGCGGCAATCGAAATCTCTCAATAAGATAAATCTAAAGCATACTCAAAAATGTCAAAGTGAGGTCAAATGTCAGGTCACGGTCAGGTCAAGGGTCAAAATCTTGAGCTTATGGGCCATATTTTCCATCCAAAGCCTTCGACTACTACCATGATCACCCAAAGTGCTGCCAAAGGTATGATACACATCCCGCATGACCTAAAGTGAGATTGTTGGCCAAGGTCAAGGTCAGGTCACAAAAGGTCACTATGCTTAAAATATCTACGAAAGTCATGCAACACATGTTTTGAGATATTTTCCACGTATAATTCGATAGTGATGGTCATGTTACCACCTGACTTCATTTACGTGACGTTAATGTCAAGTTCAGGTCAAGTCAGGTCACTGAAGGTCAAACAAATTTATTGATAAATCTAAATAACAAAGGCATGTTTCTAGACCAATTTTGTCTCAGAAATACAGTGGTGCAATTTATTTGTCTGTATCTGGTCAAAAAAGGCATTCAAAAAAAATATGACGTCATGAGTTACCCATACTTTAGAGGCCATACGTCAGTCAAAAATGGTGATATCAATCTGAACTTTGGTATGGTAGTTTCCCATATGTGGTTCTGACATATTCCGGCCTTTTTAATATCTTTGAAAAATCGATTTTGTGGGCATTTTCCACCCAAAAAAAGAGAAGTTTTTTTATTTTTGTTGGAGTCAAAACCCCAAATTTGCCAAATTCCGAGATAGCCAGTTTGTAGCCCTTGCAGTTTGCTATCTTTTGGCGTTTTTCGATTGCATTTTGCTTTAAATATGGCATTTCTACGGCCTGACAAAGTTTAGCTGATTTTGGTGTAAAACTCGTGTGTAGTGACGTCACTAAATTCGATATAACTCGAAACAATTTCGACGAAATTTCTCTTTTTTTGTGCACAGAAGACGTCAACTTTATTTGTACCCGAAGTTTCACGTTGATAGCGCTATTCATTTTTAAGCTATTACGAAAATTCATCGGGGGGGGGGGGGGCGTTAAACGCCCCCCCCCCCCCCCTCCCCCCACACACACACAGTCAATGACGGGTTAACCATGACACCAAGCAAGATACAGATCACGGATTACGCATAATCCTTCAGTTGTTTCCGCAAGTAGCACTAGCGGTATGTGAGTAGTCGAGCGATAACGCCAGTTTATCACATAGTAGCACTAGCGATTCCAGTTGAGCAGTCTGGCTCGTGTCTGCTCAGTACTCACCGTCCAGTTCATTCAGCTTGAGCCGCATGGTGTCCATCTCGGCGTTGACCTCCTCCAGCTGTGCACTGACCTCCTGCAGCCGCTGTTTGTCTGTCTGCATGGCGCCGCTTAGATCGGCCAGTCGGCGCTGGCACTGGCCGTGCTCCTCTGTCAGCCGGGCGCGCTCCGCCTCGGCCAGCAGCCGGCCGGCGGCCTCGGCCTCGGCGGCGGACAGTCGCTCCTTCAGCCGGCTCAGCTCCTGCTGCAGCTGCTGGCGCTCCAGCGCCCAGCCGGCCCACTTGGCCGCCTCCAGCCGGCGCTGGGCAGACGCCTGCCGCGCCTCGCCGTCCAGCAGGCAGCTCTCGGAGCGCATAAGCCGGCCGCGGCTGGCCAGCTGCGCGCGCTCGCCCAGCAGCCGCAGCTTCTCACGGTTAATGACCAGCAGCTGCGTGTCGCTGCAGCTGCTGCCGGTGGGGCCGGCCTCGAACGGCGGCGGCCGCTGCAGCAACTGCTGGCGCAGCTCCTCGGACAGCTGCTCCTGGCGTCGCAGCGCGGCGTGCGCCGTCTCCAGCTGGCGCTCCAGCCGGCGGGCGGCGTCGCCTGCTGGGCTGCGGTGCCGCCGCCGGCGCGACTCCTCCGACGTGCGCTCCCGGTCCGTCTCCATCTGTGGAGCGAGGCCGAACGGCGGGCAACACTGCCAATCAGGCCAGCAGGCAGGCAAGTGGCAGCTGCTCGACTGCAGTGCACAGGAACAATGTTGTGATGGTGAAATGGGAACGAAGTGTGCATAGCGAAAGCAAAGCCACAAGCCAATACACAGGAAAGTGCGAAGGACCAATGACATCCTAATACGTATATGACCTATTTACCATCACTTACTGAACGGGACACACAGCCATGGGTTTTAATAATAATAAAATGTTCGCTTAGCGTTGGACAGCTTTACTTGACCAGAGTACCATTAGCTGTCCAGCGCCCGGTGGATACACAGCAGCTGTGTATCCACCGACCGTGGACCGACTGTGCCTCGCCGATGTCGCGTCAGACCTCCGGCGGATCGTGACCCCATCCGACCTGGTCCGGCACCGCACCCACCTGGCTGAACCGCTCGCGCAGCCGCACCATGTCGTCCGAAACGCGCACAAACTTGTCCTTGAACTCCTCGGCGTTGAGCTGCGCCAGCCGCAGGTTGTCCTTGGCGCGGGAGAGCTTTGCGCGCAGCTCGTCGCAGCGCGCCTGGCTGTCGGTCAGCTGCTCAGTGGACTCGGACAGGCGCTGCTCCGTCACCTGCGAGACGGCCGGGCCGCCGCACACAGCGGCATCCACCGTCAACGCTCCGAGCAACGCCATGGGTACACTGGCCGATAGTGGGTGCGACATCTTGGAATTTGGATGGAATTTGGGGTTGTATAAAATGCTGTATGAAATGTACGCTAACTCAAGGGAGGTGTCATAAAACGAACCATCAATCGAATTGGCACAGCGAACTAGGCTGAAGGCAACACAATATATTTATATAGCCGTGTCAACTTCTACGTCGCGTAGGACTCCCAGATCTGCCGTCAACAGCAAAGCATATCACATTACTGGACGCGTGAATGCCCCATTATCTGGCTAGCAGAGCAGCAGAGCAGTGCTGGCAGAGCAGTGTCATCATGCCACCAGCAGCTGAGTGGGGTCTCACCTGCAGTTTCCTGGCCAGCTCGGCGGTGGCGGCCGGCTGCGGGGACAGCTCGCGCTCTAGCTGGCGGCGGATCCGCTCGTTGGCGACGATGGCGCGCTCCAGCTGCTGCTGCAGACTGTGGATCTCGGCCAGCACCTCCCGCGGCACCAGCACGCCAGCCTGGCGGGAGACAAAACACCGTCAGATGGTCACCACACGGGACAGACACCGTCAGACGGTCACCACACGGGACAGACACCGTCAGATGGTCACCACACGGGACAGACACCGTCAGATGGTCACCACACGGGACAGACACCGTCAGATGGTCACCACACGGGACAGACACCGTCAGACGGTCACCACACGGGACAGACACCGTCAGATGGTCACCACACGGGACAGACACCGTCAGATGGTCACCTCACGGAACAGACACCGTCAGATGGTCACCACACGGGACAGACACCTGTAGATGGTCACCACACGGGACAGACACCGTCAGACGGTCACCACATGGGACAGACACCGTCAGATGGTCACCACACGGGACAGACACCGTCAGATGGTCACCTCACGGGACAGACACCTGTAGATGGTCACCACACGGGACAGACACCGTCAGACGGTCACCACATGGGACAGACACCGTCAGATGGTCACCACACGGGACAGACACCGTCAGATGGTCACCACACGGGACAGACACCTGTAGATGGTCACCACACGGGACAGACACCTGTAGATGGTCACCACACGGGACAGACGCCTGTAGATGGTCACCACACGGGACAGACGCCTGTAGATGGTCACCACACGGGACAGACACCTGTAGATGGTCACCACACGGGACAGACACCGTCAGATGGTCACCACACGGGACAGACACCGTCAGATGGTCACCACACGGGACAGACACCGTCAGATGGTCACCTCACGGAACAGACACCGTCAGATGGTCACCACACGGGACAGACACCGTCAGATGGTCACCACACGGGACAGACACCGTCAGACGGTCACCACACGGGACAGACACCGTCAGATGGTCACCACACGGGACAGACACCGTCAGATGGTCACCTCACGGGACAGACACCTGTAGATGGTCACCACACGGGACAGACACCTGTAGATGGTCACCTCACGGAACAGACACCGTCAGACGGTCACCACACGGGACAGACACCGTCAGACGGTCACCACACGGAACAGACACCGTCAGATGGTCACCACACGGGACAGACACCGTCAGATGGTCACCACACGGGACAGACACCGTCAGATGGTCACCACACGGGACAGACACCGTCAGATGGTCACCACACGGGACAGACACCGTCAGATGGTCACCACACGGGACAGACACCGTCAGACGGTCACCACACGGGACAGACACCTGTAGATGGTCACCACACGGGACAGACACCGTCAGATGGTCACCACACGGGACAGACACCGTCAGATGGTCACCACACGGGACAGACACCGTCAGATGGTCACCTCACGGGACAGACACCTGTAGATGGTCACCACACGGGACAGACACCTGTAGATGGTCACCACACGGGACAGACACCGTCAGATGGTCACCACACGGGACAGACACCGTCAGATGGTCACCACACGGGACAGACACCGTCAGATGGTCACCACACGGGACAGACACCGTCAGATGGTCACCACACGGGACAGACACCGTCAGACGGTCACCACACGGGACAGACACCGTCAGATGGTCACCACACGGGACAGACACCGTCAGATGGTCACCTCACGGAACAGACACCGTCAGATGGTCACCACACGGGACAGACACCTGTAGATGGTCACCACACGGGACAGACACCGTCAGACGGTCACCACACGGGACAGACGCCTGTAGATGGTCACCACACGGGACAGACACCGTCAGACGGTCACCACACGGGACAGACGCCTGTAGATGGTCACCACACGGGACAGACACCGTCAGACGGTCACCACACGGGACAGACGCCTGTAGATGGTCACCACACGGGACAGACACCGTCAGACGGTCACCACACGGGACAGACACCGTCAGACGGTCACCACACGGGACAGACGCCTGTAGATGGTCACCACACGGGACAGACACCGTCAGACGGTCACCACACGGGACAGACACCGTCAGATGGTCACCACACGGGACAGACACCGTCAGACGGTCACCACATGGGACAGACACCATCAGACGGTCACCACACGGAACAGACGCCGTCAGATGGTCACCACACGGGACAGACACCGTCAGATGGTCACCTCACGGGACAGACACCTGTAGATGGTCACCACACGGGACAGACACCTGTAGATGGTCACCACACGGGACAGACACCGTCAGACGGTCACCACACGGGACAGACACCGTCAGATGGTCACCACACGGGACAGACACCTGTAGATGGTCACCACACGGGACAGACACCGTCAGATGGTCACCACACGGGACAGACACCGTCAGATGGTCACCACACGGGACAGACACCGTCAGATGGTCACCTCACGGGACAGACACCTGTAGATGTTCACCACACGGAACAGACACGGTCAGATGGTCACCACACGGGACAGACGCCTGTAGATGGTCACCATACGGCCAGTATCAGCACAGGGACGGGCCGCATTCCGCTAACAAGTCTACTGCCACACATCACGCAGTCAAGCAAAGTTGGCTGTCAACTGCCGGTGAAGATGTGATATGTAATATAAACACAGTCCCCGAGCGGGGTGGCCTGTCTCCGCCGGCCATACTGAGCTGGTCATTACTCACTGGCTCGGCCTGGGCGTCGCAGCTGTGCTTCTGCCGCTGGCCTCTGGGTGACAGCACCTTCTGGTAGATGTCGACCTCTGCGCGCAGGGCGTCTTTGACCTGGTGTAGGCTGTCGATGTGTGACTCCAGCTCCTGCGCCTGCTGAGAGCCGGAGCCTGCCCGCTGGCGCCGGCGGGCTGATACAGAAGACACACAGAGACAGAGACGCTGTGAGGCCGGCGGTCACAGGAGCACTGGCCGACTCAGCAGTCCACACACCGTCTGCAGACAGACGCCGCCGACAGCAGACCAACCGCAAACTGCACAACTACAACACCCTACTTCAGGCTCAAATACAAACATATGACTGCAATTCATACTTGAGATAAATGAACGATACACATCCAAATCCATAGCACAGGCACAATGTTCAGTCGTTCGAAATTAATGTTTCAACCATCATCAATGTGCCATAGGATGGCAGTCTCACTGCATTCGCGGCTGGTCTGGATTGAGAGGGCCTCGCTGCTGGGCGGCGGGGCCGGCGGGGCGGCGGGGCGGCGGGGCGGCGGGGCGGCGGGGCGGCGGGGCGGCGGGGCGGCGGGGCGGCGGGGCGGCGGGGCGGCGGGGCGGCGGGGCGGCGGGGCGGCGGGGCGGCGGGGCGGCGGGACCGGCGGGACGGCGGGGCCGGCGGGGCCGGCGGGGCGGCGGGCCGGCGGGACGGTGGGGCCGGCGGGCCGGCGGGACGGTGGGGCCGGCTCAGCTGCAGGGATACTCACAGCGGCGGGCGTCCGAGTCGGACTGCTGCGCCAGCCACGACTCTGTGCGCGTGCCCAGGGAGCTCTGGTCGAGTCCCATCCGCGCCAGACTGACGTCTCGGTCCGGCTCCGACCAGGCCTCCGACTCGCTCCAGTCGGCCGGCACGGGCGGCGACGTCGGCTCTGGCGACAGGATGGGTACCGCGGTCAGCACCACATCCGGCCGCACACCATCACATAAACATAACGGGGGCAGGGAGAACCGAAAACACAAATCAAACTTGAATAATCTGAAGGAAAAGGTCATTTGACAGACCAACACTGTGTCAATCATACAGTAACAGAATAAACGCCGATCACAACATACTGAATCTCAGTGACGAATGCGACGCCAAATCACAAGCTAGCCTGCGGTACCAACCCATCAGTCTGACATGAAACAGCTCAGTCTACCTCAGCTGTACTCACCGTGTGACCGACGCCGGGCGCTGTGGCTCTCCCGACTCTCAGAGGCAGCTCAGCCTACCTCTGTACTTACCGTGTGAACGGCGCCGGGCGCTGTGGCTCTCCCGACTCTCAGAGGCAGCTCAGTCTACCTCTGTACTCACCGTGTGACCGGCGCCGGGCGCTGTGGCTCTCCCGACTCTCAGAGGCACCTCAGTCTACCTCTGTACTTTTTTCAGCTTTTTTCCCACCTAAGGGCTAATTTATTCATCTCATAACACATATTCAAATTCATGGCAAACATACAAACACATATACATTTTTGTTTTGTCTTCTTACGTTTACATCTACATTCTAGATACGTACAGTGCCGCGGCGCCCGCCTCTAACGTCGGCGCCCCGCCAGCGTCCGCCTGTTTCCGCTCCCATCGGCCGACCCGCCATCTCCCCGGCCTACCGCCAGCGGCCACAACACGCCAGCCAGCGGGAACGGACTATCGATATACATCATCACCACAAAATATATCATCAACGCCCCCGCGAAAAGGGGCGCGCCGCAACCGACCGTCGTCACCCTGGCCTACCGCCTGCGGCGACAACACGCCAGCCGGCGGCGGCGGCGGCGGCGGCGGCGGCCAGCCACGCCCCCCCCCCCCCCCTCCCCCAAGGGCAATGAAACTGCGTGGACAACAACACATATTACGCAGCGCCATGATGATACTCATAACATTGGCTTAGGTCACCAAATATCGGCTCGGCTCTGCATTCCACATTCCTACCAATCATGCATTATGAGTGTTGTTAAACAAATGTAATTTCCCACTCGCATCTAACATGTTGTACCACTTGCTTGAAAACGACAGAAACTTATTATTTGCAATCGCGTTTTGTCGCTCGATATCTACATTATAAATAATAAAATGAATTAGACCTTGCACTGCCGGCGTTAATATATTTTTTGCTAGCTTGCAGTGAACTATGTACTGTTTTGCAAGTAATATTAATAAATTAATAGCTGGCTTGTTACATGTCGTTCCGAATATTACCGTTTCTACCGAATTTATATCTGCTCGATTGAGTTTATTAAATAACAAATTCCATATTGGCTTTACATTATCACAGGTGAACAAAAAATGTTCCAGCGTGTCTTCCCGATTGCACTGACGACATTTAGGAGTGTCAACTACATTTCTTATAAACAGATATCGCCGGGTAGGCAAGAATCTGTTCAAAATACGATATTGTAGTGTTTGCAATTTTGTCGATTTTGTACACCTGTACGGAATCTGGAAAACCTTTTCCCAATCACTAACTGTATAACCGTGATGTTCCCACCTGGCTACCGCACTTGGTGTTTCCTGACCTACCTGTGCTTTATAAAAGTGTGAGCTACGCATTTCGCTGATTTTTAGCATTTTTTTACCAATGGGAAAATCAAACAGCTCATTTCTTTGATCGGTGTTTTGTTGGTAGCTACCGCTATTTAATTTTTCCTTCCATATCCGTGGTATTCCTCGAATAAGGTTTGCATACGTTAAGAAGTCAACCCTAACCCGGGGAAGTTTGCTTTTTAGCTCACCTAATGTCATAATACTGCCGTCCTCTCGTGTCAAATCGCCTACCATCTTGATTCCGGCCTGGTACATGTCATTAATAAATAATGTCTTTCCAGCACTACGAATGCTTCTGTTATACCATAATAGCTCCTTCAGTATGTTCATTTTGATATCGGTCGGACGGTAAGAATAATTCTGAAATTCAGTTAGCAATTCTTTGTAGAACGCCGGTATCCTTAAACGCTTTATATCATCAGCCCCCAGGCATGTCTGGAGCATATCAGTCAAATTATATTTACCGATCCTGGCTTGTAAAATCCTGCACCATGGCGATTCATTGCACGTATGCAATCGTCTAATCCATCCTAGTTTCAATGACTTACAAAATAATGTCAAATTAATAGCGTTTAAACCACCATCCTCTATATTCTGGCAGAGAATGCGCTGTGACACTTTTGGTGGCCGTCCACGCCACAAAAATCGCATGATCTTGCTTTGTAAAACTGCTATATTGCGTTGCGGTATTTTGACACAAGCGCAAAGATAAACAAGCTGCGACGCAATAAGTGACTTGCATACCGTAATACGTCCTTTCAGCGTAAGGGTTCTACCTCTGTACTTACAGTGTGACCGACGCCGGGCGCTGTGGCTCTCCCGACTCTCAGAGGCAGCTCAGCCTACCTCTGTACTTACCGTGTGAACGGCGCCGGGCGCTGTGGCTCTCCCGACTCTCAGAGGCAGCTCAGTCTACCTTTGTACTCACCGTGTGACCGGCGCCGGGCGCTGTGGCTCTCCCGACTCTCAGAGGCAGCTCAGCCTACCTCTGTACTTACCGTGTGAACGGCGCCGGGCGCTGTGGCTCTCCCGACTCTCAGAGGCAGCTCAGTCTACCTCTGTACTCACCGTGTGACCGGCGCCGGGCGCTGTGGCTCTCCCGACTCTCAGAGGCACCTCAGTCTACCTCTGTACTTACAGTGTGACCGACGCCGGGCGCTGTGGCTCTCCCGACTCTCAGAGGCACCTCAGTCTACCTCTGTACTTACAGTGTGACCGACGCCGGGCGCTGTGGCTCTCCCGACTCTCAGAGGCAGCTCAGCCTACCTCTGTACTTACCGTGTGACCGGCGCCGGGCGCTGTGGCTCTCTCGACTCTCAGAGGCCGCCGCCGGCAGCGGGACAGCAGCGGCAGCTGACGTCGGACCTGGTGTCTGTTCGGCCGTCAGCTCAGGCGTCGGAGCGGAGGCCGGCGGTGGCGGCGGGGGCATGAGCTGTCCGCAGCTGCGGCTCGGTTTGGCCGCCGCCCGCTTCGCCACCGGCTGTGGCCCGGCCCCCAGGCCGATCAGCTCGGCAGACTGGGCACGAGCCAGGCTCAGGATCGGGCTGAGGGCGCGCTCCACGGCCGTGCCCGTCCCCGTACCGTCGGCCGTGTCCGTGCTGCTGGCGCGGTCCGAGGTGCGCTGGCGCTGCACCAGCGAACGGAACCGGTCGCGCACGTCGCCAGGTAGCGCCGACAGGGTGGCGGCCCGTTCGTCCCCGCCGCCGCCGCTGAGCTCAGCCCGCGGCGAGACGGCGGCGGCCGGCTGCAGCTGCCGCTCCAGCTGCCGGCGCAGGTCGACCACCAGCTGTGTCTGCTGCAGCAGCTGAGCGTCGCGGCCGGCCAGCTGCGACGCCAGCGTCTCCAGCTGCGCCGCCTCCCCGGCCGGCCGGACCGTCACTTCCGCAGGCTGAGCGGTCTCCTCCGCAGTCTGTACCGCCTGCCTAGCCGTCTGAGCTGCGCGCTCCATGGTTTGGACAGGGACTGCCGCCGGCTGCGCCGCCTGTGTGGCCTGCTCCGTGGTGTCCGGCACTGAGCCCGCCTGTACCTCCGCCTCGGCCACCGCCACCGGCGGAGCCTGCAGCGGCTCCGCCTCCTGGGCCGACGTCATTGTAGCCGTGTCTGTCGATGTCCGCTGCCGTGACGTGTCCGCCTGAGATGCCTGCAGGGAGGATGGCTTTGGCTTCTGGTCCGATGAGCTCTGCTCACTCTGGGCTTCTCCGACAGCGGAGGCTCGGAGCGAGCCCGGCTTTGTCTCCTCAGCTGCGCCTGGCAGCGTCAGCTCCGCTTTCCTGGCCTCCCTTGGCGCCGGTGTCGGCACCACGGACGTCCGGTCGCGCACCGGCTCCAGCTCCGGGATGTGCAGCGACGACTGCTCAGCGGCGGGGGCGGCGGACGCGTCCAGCGAACACGCGGAGCCGTCCAGCGCGCCTTCTGCGCCCAGCAGCAGCGACTGCGTCAGCGACTGTGAGAGCTCGCGGCTCTGCAGCAGTGACCGTTGCAGCTCAGCCATGTGCTGCGCCGTCAAACAGCTCAGGTCCAACACACCCTGCTCCTCCAGGCCGAGCAGCATCTCCAGGAAGTCGGCAAGCTGCTCCAGCCGACGCTGCAGCAGCTCGGCGGCGCTCTGCGTATCGGCCAGCCGGCGGCGCAGGCGCGCCTGCTCGCGGCCGTGGCGCGCCTCCGCCTCGCGGTACTGCTGCCACGTCGGCGCTGTGATCGTCAGCTCAAAACGCTCGCGCAGCACGCGCGCCTCGCGCTCGTGTTCGCGCCGCTGCTGATCCAGGTGGCGCAGCAGGGCCGCCTTCTCCTGGTCGCGCTCATCCAGGAGCTGGCGCGTCTGCAGCAGCTCGCGGCGTTGCTCGGCGCCGGCCGCCAGCTGCTGGTCGCGCGCCTCCAGCTGCTCGCGCAGCTCGGCGATCTCGTTGAGTTGTCCCTCGGCCAGCGTGAGCTCGCGTTCGCGGCTGGCCAGAGTCTGGCGTAGCTCGGTCATCTCCTGCAGCTGGGCGTCGGTGGCGGCCAGGTGGCGCTCGGCCGCCCGCAGCCGGTCGGCGGTGTCGGCCAGCTCGGCCAGCTGCCGGCCGGCCGCCGCCAGCTCCCGCTCCCGCTGAGCCAGCGCGTGCTGCAGCCGCTCGGCGTCCTCGGCGCGCTCGTCTCGCTCGGCCAGCTGGCGGTCGCGCGCCAGCAGCTGGTCCCGCAGGTCGGACAGCTGCGCGCGCAGGCCGACCACCTTCTCGGAGCCGAGCTCGCTGGCGTCGGAGCGCGCCGCCGCCGACTGGGAGGAGTCGGTCGCCATCTCGCCGGCGCCGCCCAGCTCGGCGGCGGCCGGCGCGCCGGGCCGCGGCGCCGCCAGCTCGGCACACAGCTCGCCCAGCTGCTGGCTGAGCCGCTGGCGCAGTTGCGGCGCCGACAGCGGCTCATCCAGCAGGCGCCGCTGCTGCAGTAGCCGCTCGCGCAGCCTGCCGATCTCAGAGTGGCGCTCGCCTACCAGCAGCGTGGCGTGCGCCAGCTGAGAGCGCAGCGAGAGCACCTGCCGGCAGGAGACGCGGTACAGTCAGACAACACCGTCAGGCAGGATCATCAGACAGGCACACAGCAGCTCGTCAGATGAACCGCACTCCCTTCCACACAGGACACCGGTGAAACTAAGGAGACAACGCTACAGTACAGACTGGTGTCTTAACGTCAGCCGCAGAGGTGGAATCATATGTAAGGGCGTTAAGTCGTCAGTCTAGTACCGGTGGTAATTTGCGAAATGCGACATATATGCGAACAACGGACAAGCACAGCAATACATTTAACTAACGCCAGCTTCCCGGGCAGGATCAGCATAGCATGCCAGCTAGGTTATATCTCCGTGGCCGGGCAGGATCAGCATAACATGCCAGCTAGGTTATATCTCCGTGTCCGGGGAGGATCAGCATAACATGCCAGCTAGGTTATATCTCCGTGTCCGGGCAGGATCAGCATAACATGCCAGCTAGGTTATATCTCCGTGGCCGGGCAGGATCAGCATAACATGCCAGCGGGCAGGATCAGCATAACATGCGAGCTAGGTTATATCTCCGTGTCCGGGCAGGATCAGCATAACATGCCAGCTAGGTTATATCTCCGTGGCCGGGCAGGATCAGCATAACATGCCAGCTAGGTTATATCTCCGTGTCCGGGGAGGATCAGCATAACATGCCAGCTAGGTTATATCTCCGTGTCCGGGCAGGATCAGCATAACATGCCAGCTAGGTTATATCTCCGTGTCCGGGCAGGATCAGCATAACATGCCAGCTAGGTTATATCTCCGTGTCCGGGCAGGATCAGCATAACATGCCAGCTAGGTTATATCTCCGTGTCCGGGCAGGATCAGCATAACATGCCAGCTAGGTTATATCTCCGTGTCCGGGCAGGATCAGCATAACATGCCAGCTAGGTTATATCTCCGTGTCCGGGCAGGATCAGCATAACATGCCAGCTAGGTTATATCTCCGTAGCCGGCGGCCGAGCCCTACCTGACTGTGCGCCTCCTGCAGCGAGGCGTCTGAGGCCGCGTGCTGCGGCGGGCCACCCTGCAGTGCTGCCGCCGCCGGGCCGCCGCCGCCACCGTCGCTTTGCACCGCTGCACCGCGCTCCTTCAGTTGAGCCAGCAGCCGCTGCCGGACCGGACCAGAGAGGTGTCACAACACACTGCCAGACCGGACCAGGGAGGTGTCACAACACACTGCCAGACCGGACCAGAGAGGTGTCACAACACACTGCCAGACCGGACCAGAGAGGTGTCACAACACACTGCCAGACCGGACCAGAGAGGTGTCACAACACACTGCCAGACCGGACCAGAGAGGTGTCACAACACACTGCCAGACCGGACCAGAGAGGTGTCACAACATACTGCCAGACCGGACCAGAGAGGTGTCACAACATACTGCCAGACCGGACCAGAGAGGTGTCACAACACACTGCCGGACCAGACCAGAGAGGTGTCACAACATACTGCCAGACCGGACCAGAGAGGTGTCACAACACACTGCCAGACCGGACCAGAGAGGTGTCACAACACACTGCCGGACCAGAGAGGTGTCACACCACACTGCTAGACCGGACCAGAGAGGTGTCACAACACACTGCCAGACCGGACCAGAGAGGTGTCACAACACACTGCCGGACCAGAGAGGTGTCACACCATACTGCCGGACCAGAGAGGTGTCACAACACACTGCCAGACCGGACCAGAGAGGTGTCACAACACACTGCCAGACCGGACCAGAGAGGAGTCACAACACACTGCCAGACCGGACCAGAGAGGTGTCACACCATACTGCCGGACCAGAGAGGTGTCCCAACACACTGCCAGACCGGACCAGAGAGGTGTCACAACACACTGCCAGACCGGACCAGAGAGGTGTCACAACACACTGCCAGACCGGACCAGAGAGGTGTCACAACACACTGCCGGACCAGAGAGGTGTCACAACACACTGCCGGACCAGAGAGGTGTCACAACACACTGCCGGACCAGAGAGGTGTCACAACACTGCCAGACCGGACCAGAGAGGTGTCACAACACACTGCCAGACCGGACCAGAGAGGTGTCACAACACACTGCCGGACCAGAGAGGTGTCACAACACACTGCCAGACCGGACCAGAGAGGTGTCACAACACACTGCCGGACCAGAGAGGTGTCACAACACACTGCCGGACCAGAGAGGTGTCACAACACACTGCCGGACCAGAGAGGTGTCACAACACACTGCCAGACCGGACCAGAGAGGTGTCACAACACACTGCCGGACCAGAGAGGTGTCACAACACACTGCCGGACCGGACCAGAGAGGTGGCACAACACACTGCCAGACCGGACCAGGGAGGTGTCACAACACACTGCCAGACCGGACCAGGGAGGTGTCACAACACACTGCCGGACCAGAGAGGTGTAACAACACACTGCCAGACCGGACCAGAGAGGTGTCACAACACACTGCCAGACCAGAGAGGTGTCACAACAAACTGCCAGACCGGACCAGAGAGGTGTCACAACACACTGCCGGACCAGAGAGGTGTCACAACACACTGCCAGACCGGACCAGAGAGGTGTCACAACACACTGCCGGACCAGAGAAGTGTCACAACACATTGCCAGACCGGACCAGAGAGGTGTCACAACACACTGCCGGACCAGAGAGGTGTCACAACACACTGCCGGACCAGAGAGGTGCCACAACACACTGCCAGACCAGAGAGGTGTCACAACACACTGCCAGACCGGACCAGAGAGGTGTCACAACACACTGCCAGACCAGAGAGGTGTCACAACACACTGTCAGACCGGACCAGAGAGGTGCCACAACACACTGCCAGACCAGAGAGGTGTCACAACACACTGCCGGACCGGACCAGAGAGGTGTCACAACACACTGCCGGACCGGACCAGAGAGGTGTCACAACACACTGCCGGACCGGACCAGAGAGGTATCACACCATACTGCCGGACCAGAGAGGTGTCACAACACACTGCCAGACCAGAGAGGTGTCACAACACACTGCCAGACCGGACCAGGGAGGTGTCACAACACACTGCCGGACCAGAGAGGTGCCACAACACACTGCCAGACCAGAGAGTTGTCACAACACACTGCCGGACCGGACCAGAGAGGTGTCACAACACACTGCCGGACCGGACCAGAGAGGTGTCACAACACACTGCCGGACCGGACCAGAGAGGTGTCACAACACACTGCCGGACCGGACCAGAGAGGTATCACACCATACTGCCGGACCAGAGAGGTGTCACAACACACTGCCAGACCGGACCAGAGAGGTGTCACAACACACTGCCAGACCGGACCAGAGAGGTGTCACAACACACTGCCGGACCGGACCAGAGAGGTGTCACAACACACTGCCAGACCGGACCAGAGAGGTGTCACAACACACTGCCAGACCGGACCAAAGAGGTGTCACAACACACTGCCAGACCGGACCAGAGAGGTGTCACAACACACTGCCAGACCGGACCAGAGAGGTGTCACAACACACTGCCAGACCGGACCAGAGAGGTGTCACAACACACTGCCAGACCGGACCAGAGAGGTGTCACAACACACTGCCGGACCAGAGAGGTGTCACAACACACTGCCAGACCGGACCAGAGAGGTGTCACAACATACTGCCAGACTGGACCAGAGAGGTGCCACAACACACTGCCAGACCGGACCAGAGAGGTGTCACAACACACTGCCAGACCGGACCAGAGAGGTGTCACAACATACTGCCAGACCGGACCAGAGAGGTGTCACAACACACTGCCAGACCGGACCAGAGAGGTGTCACAACATACTGCCAGACCGGACCAGAGAGGTGCCACAACACACTGCCAGACCGGACCAGAGAGGTGTCACAACACACTGCCAGACCGGACCAGAGAGGTGTCACAACATACTGCCAGACCGGACCAGAGAGGTGTCACACCATACTGCCGGACCAGAGAGGTGTCACAACACACTGCCAGACCGGACCAGAGAGGTGTCACAACACACTGCCAGACCGGACCAGAGAGGTGCCACAACACACTGCCGGACCAGAGAGGTGTCACAACACACTGCCAGACCGGACCAGGGAGGTGTCACAACACACTGCCGGACCAGAGAGGTGTCACAACAAACTGCCAGACCGGACCAGAGAGGTGTCACAACACACTGCCGGACCAGAGAGGTGTCACAACACACTGCCAGACCGGACCAGAGAGGTGTCACAACACACTGCCGGACCGGACCAGAGAGGTGTCACAACACTGCCAGACCGGACCAGGGAGGTGTCACAACACACTGCCAGACCGGACCAGGGAGGTGTCACAACACACTGCCGGACCAGAGAGGTGTAACAACACACTGCCAGACCGGACCAGAGAGGTGTCACAACACACTGCCAGACCAGAGAGGTGTCACAACAAACTGCCAGACCGGACCAGAGAGGTGTCACAACACACTGCCGGACCAGAGAGGTGTCACAACACACTGCCAGACCGGACCAGAGAGGTGTCACAACACACTGCCGGACCAGAGAAGTGTCACAACACACTGCCAGACCGGACCAGAGAGGTGTCACAACACACTGCCGGACCAGAGAGGTGTCACAACACACTGCCGGACCAGAGAGGTGCCACAACACACTGCCAGACCAGAGAGGTGTCACAACACACTGCCAGACCAGAGAGGTGTCACAACACACTGCCAGACCAGAGAGGTGTCACAACACACTGCCAGACCGGACCAGAGAGGTGTCACAACACACTGCCAGACCAGAGAGGTGTCACAACACACTGTCAGACCGGACCAGAGAGGTGCCACAACACACTGCCAGACCAGAGAGGTGTCACAACACACTGCCGGACCGGACCAGAGAGGTGTCACAACAAACTGCCAGACCGGACCAGAGAGGTGTCACAACACACTGCCGGACCAGAGAGGTGTCACAACACACTGCCAGACCGGACCAGAGAGGTGTCACAACACACTGCCAGACCAGAGAGGTGTCACAACACACTGTCAGACCGGACCAGAGAGGTGCCACAACACACTGCCAGACCAGAGAGGTGTCACAACACACTGCCGGACCGGACCAGAGAGGTGTCACAACACACTGCCGGACCGGACCAGAGAGGTGTCACAACACACTGCCGGACCGGACCAGAGAGGTATCACACCATACTGCCGGACCAGAGAGGTGTCACAACACACTGCCAGACCAGAGAGGTGTCACAACACACTGCCAGACCGGACCAGGGAGGTGTCACAACACACTGCCGGACCAGAGAGGTGCCACAACACACTGCCAGACCAGAGAGTTGTCACAACACACTGCCGGACCGGACCAGAGAGGTGTCACAACACACTGCCGGACCGGACCAGAGAGGTGTCACAACACACTGCCGGACCGGACCAGAGAGGTGTCACAACACACTGCCGGACCGGACCGGAGAGGTATCACACCATACTGCCGGACCAGAGAGGTGTCACAACACACTGCCAGACCGGACCAGAGAGGTGTCACAACACACTGCCGGACCAGAGAGGTGTCACAACACACTGCCAGACCGGACCAGAGAGGTGTCACAACACACTGCCCGACCGGACCAGAGAGGTGTCACAACACACTGCCAGACCGGACCAGAGAGGTGTCACAACACACTGCCAGACCGGACCAAAGAGGTGTCACAACACACTGCCAGACCGGACCAGAGAGGTGTCACAACACACTGCCAGACCGGACCAGAGAGGTGTCACAACACACTGCCAGACCGGACCAGAGAGGTGTCACAACACACTGCCGGACCAGAGAGGTGTCACAACACACTGCCAGACCGGACCAGAGAGGTGTCACAACATACTGCCAGACTGGACCAGAGAGGTGCCACAACACACTGCCAGACCGGACCAGAGAGGTGTCACAACACACTGCCAGACCGGACCAGAGAGGTGTCACAACATACTGCCAGACCGGACCAGAGAGGTGTCACAACACACTGCCAGACCGGACCAGAGAGGTGTCACAACATACTGCCAGACCGGACCAGAGAGGTGCCACAACACACTGCCAGACCGGACCAGAGAGGTGTCACAACACACTGCCAGACCGGACCAGAGAGGTGTCACAACATACTGCCAGACCGGACCAGAGAGGTGTCACACCATACTGCCGGACCAGAGAGGTGTCACAACACACTGCCAGACCGGACCAGAGAGGTGTCACAACACACTGCCAGACCGGACCAGAGAGGTGCCACAACACACTGCCGGACCAGAGAGGTGTCACAACACACTGCCAGACCGGACCAGGGAGGTGTCACAACACACTGCCAGACCGGACCAGAGAGGTGTCACAACACACTGCCAGACCGGACCAGGGAGGTGTCACAACACTGCCAGACCGGACCAGAGAGGTGTCACAACACACTGCCGGACCAGAAAGGTGTCCCAACACACTGCCAGACCAGACCAGAGAGGTGTCACAACACTGCCAGACCGGACCAGAGAGGTGTCACAACACACTGCCAGACCGGACCAGGGAGGTGTCACAACACGCTGCCAGACCAGAGAGGTGTCACACCATACTGCCGGACCAGAGAGGTGTCACAACACACTGCCGGACCAGAGAGGTGTCACAACATACTGCCGGACCAGAGAGGTGTCACAACATACTGCCGGACCAGAGAGGTGTCACAACACACTGCCGGACCAGAGAGGTGTCACAACACACTGCCGGACCAGAGAGGTGTCACAACACACTGCCGGACCAGAGAGGTGTCACAACAAACTGCCAGACCGGACCAGAGGTGTCACAACACACTGCCGGACCAGAGAGGTGTCACAACACACTGCCGGACCAGAGAGGTGTCACAACACACTGCCGGACCAGAGAGGTGTCGCAACACACTGCCAGACCGGACCAGAGAGGTGTCACAACACATTGCCAGACCGGACCAGAGAGGTGTCACAACACACTGCCAGACCGGACCAGAGAGGTGTCACAACACACTGCCGGACCAGAGAGGTGTCACAACACACTGCCGGACCAGAGAGGTGTCACAACACACTGCCGGACCAGAGAGGTGTCACAACACACTGCCGGACCAGAGAGGTGTCACAACACACTGCCGGACCAGAGAGGTGTCACAACACACTGCCAGACCGGACCAGAGAGGTGCCACAACACACTGCCAGACCGGACCAGAGAGGTGTCACAACACACTGCCAGACCGGACCAGAGAGGTGTCACAACACACTGCCGGACCAGAGAGGTGTCACAACACACTGCCAGACCGGACCAGAGAAGTGTCACAACACACTGCCGGACCAGAGAGGTGTCACAACACACTGCCGGACCAGAGAGGTGTCACAACACACTACCGGACCAGAGAGGTGTCACAACACACTGCCGGACCAGAGAGGTGTCACAACACACTGCCGGACCAGAGAGGTGTCACAACACACTGCCAGACTGGACCAGAGAGGTGCCACAACACACTGCCAGACCGGACCAGAGGTGTCACAACACACTGCCAGACCGGACCAGAGAGGTGTCACAACATACTGCCGGACCAGAGAGGTGTCACAACACACTGCCGGACCAGAGAGGTGTCACAACACACTGCCGGACCAGAGAGGTGTCACAACACACTGCCGGACCAGAGAGGTGTCACAACACACTGCCAGACCGGACCAGAGAGGTGCCACAACACACTGCCAGACCGGACCAGAGAGGTGTCACAACACACTGCCAGACCGGACCAGAGAGGTGTCACAACACACTGCCAGACCGGACCAGAGAGGTGTCACAACACACTGCCAGACCGGACCAGAGAGGTGTCACACCATACTGCCGGACCAGAGAGGTGTCACAACACACTGCCAGACCGGACCAAAGAGGTGGCACAACACACTGCCAGACCGGACCAGAGAGGTGTCACAACACACTGCCAGACCGGACCAGGGAGGTGTCACAACACACTGCCGGACCAGAGAGGTGTCACAACATACTGCCAGACCGGACCAGAGAGGTGTCACAACACACTGCCAGACCGGACCAGAGAGGTGTCACACCATACTGCCGGACCAGAGAGGTGTCACAACACACTGCCAGACCGGACCAGAGAGGTGTCACAACACACTGCCAGACCGGACCAGAGAGGTGTCACAACACACTGCCAGACCGGACCAGAGAGGTATCACAACACACTGCCGGACCAGAGAGGTGCCACAACACACTGCCAGACCAGAGAGGTGTCACAACACACTGCCAGACCGGACCAGAGAGGTGTCACAACACACTGCCAGACCGGACCAGAGAGGTGTCACAACACACTGCCGGACCAGAGAGGTGTCACAACACACTGCCGGACCAGAGAGGTGTCACAACACACTGCCGGACCAGAGAGGTGTCACAACACACTGCCAGACCGGACCAGAGAGGTGTCACAACACACTGCCGGACCAGAGAGGTGTCACAACACACTGCCGGACCGGACCAGAGAGGTGTCACAACACACTGCCAGACCGGACCAGGGAGGTGTCACAACACACTGCCAGACCGGACCAGGGAGGTGTCACAACACACTGCCGGACCAGAGAGGTGTAACAACACACTGCCAGACCGGACCAGAGAGGTGTCACAACACACTGCCAGACCAGAGAGGTGTCACAACAAACTGCCAGACCGGACCAGAGAGGTGTCACAACACACTGCCGGACCAGAGAAGTGTCACAACACACTGCCAGACCGGACCAGAGAGGTGTCACAACACACTGCCGGACCAGAGAAGTGTCACAACACACTGCCAGACCGGACCAGAGAGGTGTCACAACACACTGCCGGACCAGAGAGGTGTCACAACACACTGCCGGACCAGAGAGGTGCCACAACACACTGCCAGACCAGAGAGGTGTCACAACACACTGCCAGACCGGACCAGAGAGGTGTCACAACACACTGCCAGACCAGAGAGGTGTCACAACACACTGTCAGACCGGACCAGAGAGGTGCCACAACACACTGCCAGACCAGAGAGGTGTCACAACACACTGCCGGACCGGACCAGAGAGGTGTCACAACACACTGCCGGACCGGACCAGAGAGGTGTCACAACACACTGCCGGACCGGACCAGAGAGGTATCACACCATACTGCCGGACCAGAGAGGTGTCACAACACACTGCCAGACCAGAGAGGTGTCACAACACACTGCCAGACCGGACCAGGGAGGTGTCACAACACACTGCCGGACCAGAGAGGTGCCACAACACACTGCCAGACCAGAGAGTTGTCACAACACACTGCCGGACCGGACCAGAGAGGTGTCACAACACACTGCCGGACCGGACCAGAGAGGTGTCACAACACACTGCCGGACCGGACCAGAGAGGTGTCACAACACACTGCCGGACCGGACCAGAGAGGTATCACACCATACTGCCGGACCAGAGAGGTGTCACAACACACTGCCAGACCGGACCAGAGAGGTGACACAACACACTGCCAGACCGGACCAGAGAGGTGTCACAACACACTGCCGGACCGGACCAGAGAGGTGTCACAACACACTGCCAGACCGGACCAGAGAGGTGTCACAACACACTGCCAGACCGGACCAAAGAGGTGTCACAACACACTGCCAGACCGGACCAGAGAGGTGTCACAACACACTGCCAGACCGGACCAGAGAGGTGTCACAACACACTGCCAGACCGGACCAGAGAGGTGTCACAACACACTGCCAGACCGGACCAGAGAGGTGTCACAACACACTGCCGGACCAGAGAGGTGTCACAACACACTGCCAGACCGGACCAGAGAGGTGTCACAACATACTGCCAGACTGGACCAGAGAGGTGCCACAACACACTGCCAGACCGGACCAGAGAGGTGTCACAACACACTGCTAGACCGGACCAGAGAGGTGTCACAACATACTGCCAGACCGGACCAGAGAGGTGTCACAACGCACTGCCAGACCGGACCAGAGAGGTGTCACAACATACTGCCAGACCGGACCAGAGAGGTGCCACAACACACTGCCAGACCGGACCAGAGAGGTGTCACAACACACTGCCAGACCGGACCAGAGAGGTGTCACAACATACTGCCAGACCGGACCAGAGAGGTGTCACACCATACTGCCGGACCAGAGAGGTGTCACAACACACTGCCAGACCGGACCAGAGAGGTGTCACAACACACTGCCAGACCGGACCAGAGAGGTGCCACAACACACTGCCGGACCAGAGAGGTGTCACAACACACTGCCAGACCGGACCAGGGAGGTGTCACAACACACTGCCGAACCAGAGAGGTGTCACAACAAACTGCCAGACCGGACCAGAGAGGTGTCACAACACACTGCCGGACCAGAGAGGTGTCACAACACACTGCCAGACCGGACCAGAGAGGTGTCACAACACACTGCCGGACCGGACCAGAGAGGTGTCACAACACACTGCCAGACCGGACCAGGGAGGTGTCACAACACACTGCCAGACCGGACCAGGGAGGTGTCACAACACACTGCCGGACCAGAGAGGTGTAACAACACACTGCCAGACCGGACCAGAGAGGTGTCACAACACACTGCCAGACCAGAGAGGTGTCACAACAAACTGCCAGACCGGACCAGAGAGGTGTCACAACACACTGCCGGACCAGAGAGGTGTCACAACACACTGCCAGACCGGACCAGAGAGGTGTCACAACACACTGCCGGACCAGAGAAGTGTCACAACACACTGCCAGACCGGACCAGAGAGGTGTCACAACACACTGCCGGACCAGAGAGGTGTCACAACACACTGCCGGACCAGAGAGGTGCCACAACACACTGCCAGACCAGAGAGGTGTCACAACACACTGCCAGACCGGACCAGAGAGGTGTCACAACACACTGCCAGACCAGAGAGGTGTCACAACACACTGTCAGACCGGACCAGAGAGGTGCCACAACACACTGCCAGACCAGAGAGGTGTCACAACACACTGCCGGACCGGACCAGAGAGGTGTCACAACACACTGCCGGACCGGACCAGAGAGGTGTCACAACACACTGCCGGACCGGACCAGAGAGGTATCACACCATACTGCCGGACCAGAGAGGTGTCACAACACACTGCCAGACCAGAGAGGTGTCACAACACACTGCCAGACCGGACCAGGGAGGTGTCACAACACACTGCCGGACCAGAGAGGTGCCACAACACACTGCCAGACCAGAGAGTTGTCACAACACACTGCCGGACCGGACCAGAGAGGTGTCACAACACACTGCCGGACCGGACCAGAGAGGTGTCACAACACACTGCCGGACCGGACCAGAGAGGTGTCACAACACACTGCCGGACCGGACCGGAGAGGTATCACACCATACTGCCGGACCAGAGAGGTGTCACAACACACTGCCAGACCGGACCAGAGAGGTGTCACAACACACTGCCGGACCAGAGAGGTGTCACAACACACTGCCAGACCGGACCAGAGAGGTGTCACAACACACTGCCCGACCGGACCAGAGAGGTGTCACAACACACTGCCAGACCGGACCAGAGAGGTGTCACAACACACTGCCAGACCGGACCAAAGAGGTGTCACAACACACTGCCAGACCGGACCAGAGAGGTGTCACAACACACTGCCAGACCGGACCAGAGAGGTGTCACAACACACTGCCAGACCGGACCAGAGAGGTGTCACAACACACTGCCGGACCAGAGAGGTGTCACAACACACTGCCAGACCGGACCAGAGAGGTGTCACAACATACTGCCAGACTGGACCAGAGAGGTGCCACAACACACTGCCAGACCGGACCAGAGAGGTGTCACAACACACTGCCAGACCGGACCAGAGAGGTGTCACAACATACTGCCAGACCGGACCAGAGAGGTGTCACAACACACTGCCAGACCGGACCAGAGAGGTGTCACAACATACTGCCAGACCGGACCAGAGAGGTGCCACAACACACTGCCAGACCGGACCAGAGAGGTGTCACAACACACTGCCAGACCGGACCAGAGAGGTGTCACAACATACTGCCAGACCGGACCAGAGAGGTGTCACACCATACTGCCGGACCAAAGAGGTGTCACAACACACTGCCAGACCGGACCAGAGAGGTGTCACAACACACTGCCAGACCGGACCAGAGAGGTGCCACAACACACTGCCGGACCAGAGAGGTGTCACAACACACTGCCAGACCGGACCAGGGAGGTGTCACAACACACTGCCGGACCAGAAAGGTGTCCCAACACACTGCCAGACCAGACCAGAGAGGTGTCACAACACTGCCAGACCGGACCAGAGAGGTGTCACAATACACTGCCAGACCGGACCAGGGAGGTGTCACAACACACTGCCAGACCAGAGAGGTGTCACACCATACTGCCGGACCAGAGAGGTGTCACAACACACTGCCGGACCAGAGAGGTGTCACAACATACTGCCGGACCAGAGAGGTGTCACAACATACTGCCGGACCAGAGAGGTGTCACAACACACTGCCGGACCAGAGAGGTGTCACAACACACTGCCGGACCAGAGAGGTGTCACAACACACTGCCGGACCAGAGAGGTGTCACAACACACTGCCAGACCGGACCAGAGGTGTCACAACACACTGCCGGACCAGAGAGGTGTCACAACACACTGCCGGACCAGAGAGGTGTCACAACACACTGCCGGACCAGAGAGGTGTCACAACACACTGCCAGACCGGACCAGAGAGGTGTCACAACACATTGCCAGACCGGACCAGAGAGGTGTCACAACACACTGCCAGACCGGACCAGAGAGGTGTCACAACACACTGCCGGACCAGAGAGGTGTCACAACACACTGCCGGACCAGAGAGGTGTCACAACACACTGCCGGACCAGAGAGGTGTCACAACACACTGCCGGACCAGAGAGGTGTCACAACACACTGCCGGACCAGAGAGGTGTCACAACACACTGCCAGACCGGACCAGAGAGGTGCCACAACACACTGCCAGACCGGACCAGAGAGGTGTCACAACACACTGCCAGACCGGACCAGAGAGGTGTCACAACACACTGCCGGACCAGAGAGGTGTCACAACACACTGCCAGACCGGACCAGAGAAGTGTCACAACACACTGCCGGACCAGAGAGGTGTCACAACACACTGCCGGACCAGAGAGGTGTCACAACACACTACCGGACCAGAGAGGTGTCACAACACACTGCCGGACCAGAGAGGTGTCACAACACACTGCCGGACCAGAGAGGTGTCACAACACACTGCGAGACTGGACCAGAGAGGTGCCACAACACACTGCCAGACCGGACCAGAGGTGTCACAACACACTGCCAGACCGGACCAGAGAGGTGTCACAACATACTGCCGGACCAGAGAGGTGTCACAACACACTGCCGGACCAGAGAGGTGTCACAACACACTGCCGGACCAGAGAGGTGTCACAACACACTGCCGGACCAGAGAGGTGTCACAACACACTGCCAGACCGGACCAGAGAGGTGCCACAACACACTGCCAGACCGGACCAGAGAGGTGTCACAACACACTGCCAGACCGGACCAGAGAGGTGTCACAACACACTGCCAGACCGGACCAGAGAGGTGTCACAACACACTGCCAGACCGGACCAGAGAGGTGTCACACCATACTGCCGGACCAGAGAGGTGTCACAACACACTGCCAGACCGGACCAAAGAGGTGTCACAACACACTGCCAGACCGGACCAAAGAGGTGGCACAACACACTGCCAGACCGGACCAGAGAGGTGTCACAACACACTGCCAGACCGGACCAGGGAGGTGTCACAACACACTGCCGGACCAGAGAGGTGTCACAACATACTGCCAGACCGGACCAGAGAGGTGTCACAACACACTGCCAGACCGGACCAGAGAGGTGTCACACCATACTGCCGGACCAGAGAGGTGTCACAACACACTGCCAGACCGGACCAGAGAGGTGTCACAACACACTGCCAGACCGGACCAGAGAGGTGTCACAACACACTGCCAGACCGGACCAGAGAGGTATCACAACACACTGCCGGACCAGAGAGGTGCCACAACACACTGCCAGACCAGAGAGGTGTCACAACACACTGCCAGACCGGACCAGAGAGGTGTCACAACACACTGCCAGACCGGACCAGAGAGGTGTCACAACACACTGCCGGACCAGAGAGGTGCCACAACACACTGCCGGACCAGAGAGGTGTCACAACACACTGCCAGACCGGACCAGAAAGGTGTCACAACATACTGCCAGACCGGACCAGAGAGGTGTCACAACACACTGCCGGAACAGAGAGGTGCCACAACACACTGCCAGACCAGAGAGGTGTCACAACACACTGCCAGACCGGACCAGAGAGGTGGCACAACACACTGCCAGACCGGACCAGAGAGGTGCCACAACACACTGCCAGACCGGACCAGAGAGGTGTCACACCATACTGCCGGACCAGAGAGGTGTCACAACATACTGCCAGACCGGACCAGAGAGGTGTCACAACACACTGCCAGACCGGACCAGTGAGGTGTCACAACACACTGCCAGACCGGACCAGAGAGGTGTCACAACACACTGCCGGACCAGAGAGGTGTCACAACACACTGCCGGACCAGTGAGGTGTCACAGCACACTGCCAGACCGGACCAGAGAGGTGTCACAACACACTGCCAGACCGGACCAGAGGTGTCACACCATACTGCCGGACCAGAGAGGTGTCACAACACTGCCAGACCGGACCAGAGAGGTGTCACAACACACTGCCAGACCAGAGAGGTGTCACAACACACTGCCAGACCGGACCAGAGAGGTGTCACAACACACTGCCGGACCAGAGAGGTGTCACAACACACTGCCGGACCAGAGAGGTGTCACAACACACTGCCGGACCAGAGAGGTGTCACAACACACTGCCGGACCAGAGAGGTGCCACAACACACTGCCAGACCAGAGAGGTGTCACAACACACTGCCAGACCAGAGAGGTGTCACAACACACTGCCGGACCAGAGAGGTGTCACAACACACTGCCAGACCGGACCAGAGAGGTGTCACAACACACTGCCAGACCGGACCAGAGAGGTGTCACAACACACTGCCGGACCAGAGAGGTGTCACAACACACTGCCGGACCAGAGAGGTGCCACAACACACTGCCAGACCAGAGAGGTGTCACAACACACTGCCAGACCGGACCAGAGAGGTGCCACAACACACTGCCACACCAGAGAGGTGTCACAACACACTGTCAGACCGGACCAGAGAGGTGTCACAACACACTGCCGGACCAGAGAGGTGTCACAACACACTGCCAGACTGGACCAGAGAGGTGCCACAACACACTGCCAGACCGGACCAGAGAGGTGTCACAACACACTGCCAGACCGGACCAGAGAGGTGTCACAACACACTGCCAGACCGGACCAGAGAGGTGTCACAACACACTGCCAGACCGGACCAGAGAGGTGTCACAACACACTGCCAGACCGGACCAGAGAGGTGTCACACCATACTGCCGGACCAGAGAGGTGCCACAACACACTGCCAGACCGGACCAAAGAGGTGTCACAACACACTGCCGGACCAGAGAGGTGTCACAACACACTGCCAGACCGGACCAGAGAGGTGTCACAACACACTGCCAGACCGGACCAGAGAGGTGTCACAACACACTGCCAGACCGGACCAGAGAGGTGTCACAACACACTGCCAGACCGGACCAGAGAGGTGTCACAACACACTGCCAGACCGGACCAGGGAGGTGTCACAACACACTGCCAGACCGGACCAGAGAGGTGTCACAACACACTGCCAGACCGGACCAGAGAGGTGTCACAACACACTGCCAGACCGGACCAGAGAGGTGTCACAACACACTGCCAGACCGGACCAGAGAGGTGTCACAACACACTGCCAGACCGGACCAGAGAGGTGTCACACCATACTGCCGGACCAGAGAGGTGCCACAACACACTGCCAGACCGGACCAAAGAGGTGTCACAACACACTGCCGGACCAGAGAGGTGTCACAACACACTGCCAGACCGGACCAGAGAGGTGTCACAACACACTGCCAGACCGGACCAGAGAGGTGTCACAACACACTGCCAGACCGGACCAGAGAGGTGTCACAACACACTGCCAGACCGGACCAGAGAGGTGTCACAACACACTGCCAGACCGGACCAGGGAGGTGTCACAACACACTGCCAGACCGGACCAGAGAGGTGTCACAACACACTGCCAGACCGGACCAGAGAGGTGTCACAACACACTGCCAGACCGGACCAGAGAGGTGTCACAACACACTGCCAGACCGGACCAGAGAGGTGTCACAACACACTGCCAGACCGGACCAGGGAGGTGTCACAACACACTGCCAGACCGGACCAGAGAGGTGCCACAACACACTGCCAGACCGGACCAGAGAGGTGTCACAACACACTGCCAGACCGGACCAGAGAGGTGTCACAACACACTGCCAGACCGGACCAGGGAGGTGTCACAACACACTGCCAGACCGGACCAGAGAGGTGTCACAACACACTGCCGGACCAGAGAGGTGCCACAACACACTGCCAGACCAGAGAGGTGTCACAACACACTGCCAGACCGGACCAGAGAGGTGTCACAACACACTGCCAGACCGGACCAGAGAGGTGTCACAACACACTGCCGGACCAGAGAGGTGCCACAACACACTGCCGGACCAGAGAGGTGTCACATCACACTGCCAGACCGGACCAGAGAGGTGTCACAACATACTGCCAGACCGGACCAGAGAGGTGTCACAACACACTGCCAGACCGGACCAGAGAGGTGTCACAACACACTGCCAGACCGGACCAGAGAGGTGTCACATCACACTGCCAGACCGGACCAGAGAGGTGTCACAACACACTGCCAGACCGGACCAGGGAGGTGTCACAACACACTGCCAGACCGGACCAGAGAGGTGTCACAACACACTGCCAGACCGGACCAGAGAGGTGTCACAACACACTGCCGGACCAGAGAGGTGCCACAACACACTGCCAGACCAGAGAGGTGTCACAACACACTGCCAGACCGGACCAGAGAGGTGGCACAACACACTGCCAGACCGGACCAGAGAGGTGCCACAACACACTGCCAGACCGGACCAGAGAGGTGTCACACCATACTGCCGGACCAGAGAGGTGTCACAACATACTGCCAGACCGGACCAGAGAGGTGTCACAACACACTGCCAGACCGGACCAGTGAGGTGTCACAACACACTGCCAGACCGGACCAGAGAGGTGTCACAACACACTGCCGGACCAGAGAGGTGTCACAACACACTGCCGGACAAGTGAGGTGTCACAGCACACTGCCAGACCGGACCAGAGAGGTGTCACAACACACTGCCAGACCGGACCAGAGAGGTGTCACACCATACTGCCGGACCAGAGAGGTGTCACAACACTGCCAGACCGGACCAGAGAGGTGTCACAACACACTGCCAGACCAGAGAGGTGTCACAACACACTGCCAGACCGGACCAGAGAGGTGTCACAACACACTGCCGGACCAGAGTGGTGTCACAACACACTGCCGGACCAGAGAGGTGTCACAACACACTGTCGGACCAGAGAGGTGTCACAACACACTGCCGGACCAGAGAGGTGCCACAACACACTGCCAGACCAGAGAGGTGTCACAACACACTGCCAGACCAGAGAGGTGTCACAACACACTGCCGGACCAGAGAGGTGTCACAACACACTGCCAGACCGGACCAGAGAGGTGTCACAACACACTGCCAGACCGGACCAGAGAGGTGTCACAACACACTGCCGGACCAGAGAGGTGTCACAACACACTGCCGGACCAGAGAGGTGCCACAACACACTGCCGGACCAGAGAGGTGTCACAACACACTGCCAGACCGGACCAGAGAGGTGCCACAACACACTGCCAGACCAGAGAGGTGTCACAACACACTGTCAGACCGGACCAGAGAGGTGCCACAACACACTGCCAGACCAGAGAGGTGTCACAACACACTGCCGGACCAGAGAGGTGCCACAACACACTGCCAGACCAGAGAGGTGTCACAACACACTGCCGGACCGGACCAGAGAGGTGTCACAACACACTGCCGGACCGGACCAGAGAGGTGTCACAACACACTGCCGGACCGGACCAGAGAGGTGTCACAGCACACTGCCGGACCGGACCAGAGAGGTGTCACAACACACTGCCGGACCGGACCAGAGAGGTATCACACCATACTGCCGGACCAGAGAGGTGTCACAACACACTGCCAGACCGGACCAGAGAGGTGTCACAACACACTGCCGGACCAGAGAGGTGTCACAACACACTGCCAGACCGGACCAGAGAGGTGTCACAACACACTGCCGGACCGGACCAGAGAGGTGTCACAACACACTGCCAGACCGGACCAGAGAGGTGTCACAACACACTGCCAGACCGGACCAGAGAGGTGTCACAACACACTGCCGGACCGGACCAGAGAGGTGTCACAACACACTGCCGGACCAGAGAGGTGTCACAACACACTGCCAGACCGGACCAGAGAGGTGTCACAACACACTGCCGGACCGGACCAGAGAGGTGTCACAATACACTGCCAGACCGGACCAGAGAGGTGTCACAACACACTGCCAGACCGGACCAGAGAGGTGTCACAACACACTGCCGGACCAGAGAGGTGCCACAACACACTGCCAGACCGGACCAGAGAGGTGTCACAACACACTGCCAGACCGGACCAAAGAGGTGTCACAACACACTGCCAGACCGAACCAGAGAGGTGTCACAACACACTGCCAGACCGGACCAGAGAGGTGCCACAACACACTGCCGGACCAGAGAGGTGTCACAACACACTGCCAGACCGGACCAGGGAGGTGTCACAACACACTGCCGGACCAGAGAGGTGTCACAACACACTGCCAGACCAGACTAGAGAGGTGTCACAACACACTGCCAGACCGGACCAGGGAGGTGTCACAACACACTGCCGGACCAGAGAGGTGTCACAACACACTGCCAGACCGGACCAGAGATGTGTCACAACACACTGCCAGACCGGACCAGAGAGGTGTCACACCATACTGCCGGACCAGAGAGGTGTCACAACACACTGCCAGACCGGACCAGAGAGGTGTCACACCATACTGCCGGACCAGAGAGGTGTCACAACACACTGCCAGACCGGACCAAAGAGGTGGCACAACACACTGCCAGACCGGACCAGAGAGGTGCCACAACACACTGCCAGACCGGACCAGAGAGGTGTCACAACATACTGCCAGACCGGACCAGAGAGGTGTCACAACACACTGCCAAACCGGACCAGTGAGGTGTCACAACACACTGCCAGACCGGACCAGAGAGGTGTCACAACACACTGCCAGACCGGACCAGAGAGGTGTCACAACACACTGCCGGACCAGAGAGGTGTCACAGCACACTGCCAGACCGGACCAGAGAGGTGTCACAACACACTGCCAGACCGGACCAGAGAGGTGTCACACCATACTGCCGGACCAGAGAGGTGTCACAACACTGCCAGACCGGACCAGAGAGGTGTCACAACACACTGCCAGACCGGACCAGGGAGGTGTCACAACACACTGCCGGACCAGAGGTGTCACAACACACTGCCAGACCGGACCAGAGAGGTGGCACAACACACTGCCGGACCAGAGAGGTGTCACAACACACTGCCGGACCAGAGAGGTGTCACAACACACTGCCGGACCAGAGAGGTGTCACAACACACTGCCGGACCAGTGAGGTGTCACAGCACACTGCCAGACCGGACCAGAGAGGTGTCACAACACACTGCCAGACCGGACCAGAGAGGTGTCACACCATACTGCCGGACCAGAGAGGTGTCACAACACTGCCAGATCGGACCAGAGAGGTGTCACAACACACTGCCAGACCAGAGAGGTGTCACAACACACTGCCAGACCGGACCAGAGAGGTGTCACAACACACTGCCGGACCAGAGAGGTGTCACAACACACTGCCGGACCAGAGAGGTGTCACAACACACTGCCGGACCAGAGAGGTGCCACAACACACTGCCAGACCAGAGAGGTGTCACAACACACTACCAGACCAGAGAGGTGTCACAACACACTGCCGGACCAGAGAGGTGTCACAACACACTGCCAGACCGGACCAGAGAGGTGTCACAACACACTGCCAGACCGGACCAGAGAGGTGTCACAACACACTGCCGGACCAGAGAGGTGTCACAACACACTGCCGGACCAGAGAGGTGCCACAACACACTGCCAGACCAGAGAGGTGTCACAACACACTGCCAGACCGGACCAGAGAGGTGCCACAACACACTGCCACACCAGAGAGGGGTCACAACACACTGTCAGACCGGACCAGAGAGGTGTCACACCACACTGCCGGACCAGAGAGGTGTCACAACACACTGCCAGACTGGACCAGAGAGGTGCCACAACACACTGCCAGACCGGACCAGAGAGGTGTCACAACACACTGCCAGACCGGACCAGAGAGGTGTCACAACACACTGCCAGACCGGACCAAAGAGGTGTCACAACACACTGCCAGACCGGACCAGAGAGGTGTCACAACACACTGCCAGACCGGACCAGAGAGGTGTCACAACACACTGCCAGACCGGACCAGAGAGGTGTCACAACACACTGCCGGACCAGAGAGGTGTCACAACACACTGCCAGACCGGACCAGAGAGGTGTCACAACATACTGCCAGACTGGACCAGAGAGGTGCCACAACACACTGCCAGACCGGACCAGAGAGGTGTCACAACACACTGCCAGACCGGACCAGAGAGGTGTCACAACATACTGCCAGACCGGACCAGAGAGGTGTCACAACACACTGCCAGACCGGACCAGAGAGGTGTCACAACATACTGCCAGACCGGACCAGAGAGGTGCCACAACACACTGCCAGACCGGACCAGAGAGGTGTCACAACACACTGCCAGACCGGACCAGAGAGGTGTCACAACATACTGCCAGACCGGACCAGAGAGGTGTCACACCATACTGCCGGACCAAAGAGGTGTCACAACACACTGCCAGACCGGACCAGAGAGGTGTCACAACACACTGCCAGACCGGACCAGAGAGGTGCCACAACACACTGCCGGACCAGAGAGGTGTCACAACACACTGCCAGACCGGACCAGGGAGGTGTCACAACACACTGCCGGACCAGAAAGGTGTCCCAACACACTGCCAGACCAGACCAGAGAGGTGTCACAACACTGCCAGACCGGACCAGAGAGGTGTCACAATACACTGCCAGACCGGACCAGGGAGGTGTCACAACACACTGCCAGACCAGAGAGGTGTCACACCATACTGCCGGACCAGAGAGGTGTCACAACACACTGCCGGACCAGAGAGGTGTCACAACATACTGCCGGACCAGAGAGGTGTCACAACATACTGCCGGACCAGAGAGGTGTCACAACACACTGCCGGACCAGAGAGGTGTCACAACACACTGCCGGACCAGAGAGGTGTCACAACACACTGCCGGACCAGAGAGGTGTCACAACACACTGCCAGACCGGACCAGAGGTGTCACAACACACTGCCGGACCAGAGAGGTGTCACAACACACTGCCGGACCAGAGAGGTGTCACAACACACTGCCGGACCAGAGAGGTGTCACAACACACTGCCAGACCGGACCAGAGAGGTGTCACAACACATTGCCAGACCGGACCAGAGAGGTGTCACAACACACTGCCAGACCGGACCAGAGAGGTGTCACAACACACTGCCGGACCAGAGAGGTGTCACAACACACTGCCGGACCAGAGAGGTGTCACAACACACTGCCGGACCAGAGAGGTGTCACAACACACTGCCGGACCAGAGAGGTGTCACAACACACTGCCGGACCAGAGAGGTGTCACAACACACTGCCAGACCGGACCAGAGAGGTGCCACAACACACTGCCAGACCGGACCAGAGAGGTGTCACAACACACTGCCAGACCGGACCAGAGAGGTGTCACAACACACTGCCGGACCAGAGAGGTGTCACAACACACTGCCAGACCGGACCAGAGAAGTGTCACAACACACTGCCGGACCAGAGAGGTGTCACAACACACTGCCGGACCAGAGAGGTGTCACAACACACTACCGGACCAGAGAGGTGTCACAACACACTGCCGGACCAGAGAGGTGTCACAACACACTGCCGGACCAGAGAGGTGTCACAACACACTGCGAGACTGGACCAGAGAGGTGCCACAACACACTGCCAGACCGGACCAGAGGTGTCACAACACACTGCCAGACCGGACCAGAGAGGTGTCACAACATACTGCCGGACCAGAGAGGTGTCACAACACACTGCCGGACCAGAGAGGTGTCACAACACACTGCCGGACCAGAGAGGTGTCACAACACACTGCCGGACCAGAGAGGTGTCACAACACACTGCCAGACCGGACCAGAGAGGTGCCACAACACACTGCCAGACCGGACCAGAGAGGTGTCACAACACACTGCCAGACCGGACCAGAGAGGTGTCACAACACACTGCCAGACCGGACCAGAGAGGTGTCACAACACACTGCCAGACCGGACCAGAGAGGTGTCACACCATACTGCCGGACCAGAGAGGTGTCACAACACACTGCCAGACCGGACCAAAGAGGTGTCACAACACACTGCCAGACCGGACCAAAGAGGTGGCACAACACACTGCCAGACCGGACCAGAGAGGTGTCACAACACACTGCCAGACCGGACCAGGGAGGTGTCACAACACACTGCCGGACCAGAGAGGTGTCACAACATACTGCCAGACCGGACCAGAGAGGTGTCACAACACACTGCCAGACCGGACCAGAGAGGTGTCACACCATACTGCCGGACCAGAGAGGTGTCACAACACACTGCCAGACCGGACCAGAGAGGTGTCACAACACACTGCCAGACCGGACCAGAGAGGTGTCACAACACACTGCCAGACCGGACCAGAGAGGTATCACAACACACTGCCGGACCAGAGAGGTGCCACAACACACTGCCAGACCAGAGAGGTGTCACAACACACTGCCAGACCGGACCAGAGAGGTGTCACAACACACTGCCAGACCGGACCAGAGAGGTGTCACAACACACTGCCGGACCAGAGAGGTGCCACAACACACTGCCGGACCAGAGAGGTGTCACAACACACTGCCAGACCGGACCAGAAAGGTGTCACAACATACTGCCAGACCGGACCAGAGAGGTGTCACAACACACTGCCGGAACAGAGAGGTGCCACAACACACTGCCAGACCAGAGAGGTGTCACAACACACTGCCAGACCGGACCAGAGAGGTGGCACAACACACTGCCAGACCGGACCAGAGAGGTGCCACAACACACTGCCAGACCGGACCAGAGAGGTGTCACACCATACTGCCGGACCAGAGAGGTGTCACAACATACTGCCAGACCGGACCAGAGAGGTGTCACAACACACTGCCAGACCGGACCAGTGAGGTGTCACAACACACTGCCAGACCGGACCAGAGAGGTGTCACAACACACTGCCGGACCAGAGAGGTGTCACAACACACTGCCGGACCAGTGAGGTGTCACAGCACACTGCCAGACCGGACCAGAGAGGTGTCACAACACACTGCCAGACCGGACCAGAGAGGTGTCACACCATACTGCCGGACCAGAGAGGTGTCACAACACTGCCAGACCGGACCAGAGAGGTGTCACAACACACTGCCAGACCAGAGAGGTGTCACAACACACTGCCAGACCGGACCAGAGAGGTGTCACAACACACTGCCGGACCAGAGAGGTGTCACAACACACTGCCGGACCAGAGAGGTGTCACAACACACTGCCGGACCAGAGAGGTGTCACAACACACTGCCGGACCAGAGAGGTGCCACAACACACTGCCAGACCAGAGAGGTGTCACAACACACTGCCAGACCAGAGAGGTGTCACAACACACTGCCGGACCAGAGAGGTGTCACAACACACTGCCAGACCGGACCAGAGAGGTGTCACAACACACTGCCAGACCGGACCAGAGAGGTGTCACAACACACTGCCGGACCAGAGAGGTGTCACAACACACTGCCGGACCAGAGAGGTGCCACAACACACTGCCAGACCAGAGAGGTGTCACAACACACTGCCAGACCGGACCAGAGAGGTGCCACAACACACTGCCACACCAGAGAGGTGTCACAACACACTGTCAGACCGGACCAGAGAGGTGTCACAACACACTGCCGGACCAGAGAGGTGTCACAACACACTGCCAGACTGGACCAGAGAGGTGCCACAACACACTGCCAGACCGGACCAGAGAGGTGTCACAACACACTGCCAGACCGGACCAGAGAGGTGTCACAACACACTGCCAGACCGGACCAGAGAGGTGTCACAACACACTGCCAGACCGGACCAGAGAGGTGTCACAACACACTGCCAGACCGGACCAGAGAGGTGTCACACCATACTGCCGGACCAGAGAGGTGCCACAACACACTGCCAGACCGGACCAAAGAGGTGTCACAACACACTGCCGGACCAGAGAGGTGTCACAACACACTGCCAGACCGGACCAGAGAGGTGTCACAACACACTGCCAGACCGGACCAGAGAGGTGTCACAACACACTGCCAGACCGGACCAGAGAGGTGTCACAACACACTGCCAGACCGGACCAGAGAGGTGTCACAACACACTGCCAGACCGGACCAGGGAGGTGTCACAACACACTGCCAGACCGGACCAGAGAGGTGTCACAACACACTGCCAGACCGGACCAGAGAGGTGTCACAACACACTGCCAGACCGGACCAGAGAGGTGTCACAACACACTGCCAGACCGGACCAGAGAGGTGTCACAACACACTGCCAGACCGGACCAGAGAGGTGTCACACCATACTGCCGGACCAGAGAGGTGCCACAACACACTGCCAGACCGGACCAAAGAGGTGTCACAACACACTGCCGGACCAGAGAGGTGTCACAACACACTGCCAGACCGGACCAGAGAGGTGTCACAACACACTGCCAGACCGGACCAGAGAGGTGTCACAACACACTGCCAGACCGGACCAGAGAGGTGTCACAACACACTGCCAGACCGGACCAGAGAGGTGTCACAACACACTGCCAGACCGGACCAGGGAGGTGTCACAACACACTGCCAGACCGGACCAGAGAGGTGTCACAACACACTGCCAGACCGGACCAGAGAGGTGTCACAACACACTGCCAGACCGGACCAGAGAGGTGTCACAACACACTGCCAGACCGGACCAGAGAGGTGTCACAACACACTGCCAGACCGGACCAGAGAGGTGTCACAACACACTGCCAGACCGGACCAGGGAGGTGTCACAACACACTGCCAGACCGGACCAGAGAGGTGCCACAACACACTGCCAGACCGGACCAGAGAGGTGTCACAACACACTGCCAGACCGGACCAGAGAGGTGTCACAACACACTGCCAGACCGGACCAGGGAGGTGTCACAACACACTGCCAGACCGGACCAGAGAGGTGTCACAACACACTGCCGGACCAGAGAGGTGCCACAACACACTGCCAGACCAGAGAGGTGTCACAACACACTGCCAGACCGGACCAGAGAGGTGTCACAACACACTGCCAGACCGGACCAGAGAGGTGTCACAACACACTGCCGGACCAGAGAGGTGCCACAACACACTGCCGGACCAGAGAGGTGTCACATCACACTGCCAGACCGGACCAGAGAGGTGTCACAACATACTGCCAGACCGGACCAGAGAGGTGTCACAACACACTGCCAGACCGGACCAGAGAGGTGTCACAACACACTGCCAGACCGGACCAGAGAGGTGTCACATCACACTGCCAGACCGGACCAGAGAGGTGTCACAACACACTGCCAGACCGGACCAGGGAGGTGTCACAACACACTGCCAGACCGGACCAGAGAGGTGTCACAACACACTGCCAGACCGGACCAGAGAGGTGTCACAACACACTGCCGGACCAGAGAGGTGCCACAACACACTGCCAGACCAGAGAGGTGCCACAACACACTGCCAGACCGGACCAGAGAGGTGCCACAACACACTGCCAGACCAGAGAGGTGTCACAACACACTGCCAGACCGGACCAGAGAGGTGGCACAACACACTGCCAGACCGGACCAGAGAGGTGCCACAACACACTGCCAGACCGGACCAGAGAGGTGTCACACCATACTGCCGGACCAGAGAGGTGTCACAACATACTGCCAGACCGGACCAGAGAGGTGTCACAACACACTGCCAGACCGGACCAGTGAGGTGTCACAACACACTGCCAGACCGGACCAGAGAGGTGTCACAACACACTGCCGGACCAGAGAGGTGTCACAACACACTGCCGGACAAGTGAGGTGTCACAGCACACTGCCAGACCGGACCAGAGAGGTGTCACAACACACTGCCAGACCGGACCAGAGAGGTGTCACACCATACTGCCGGACCAGAGAGGTGTCACAACACTGCCAGACCGGACCAGAGAGGTGTCACAACACACTGCCAGACCAGAGAGGTGTCACAACACACTGCCAGACCGGACCAGAGAGGTGTCACAACACACTGCCGGACCAGAGTGGTGTCACAACACACTGCCGGACCAGAGAGGTGTCACAACACACTGTCGGACCAGAGAGGTGTCACAACACACTGCCGGACCAGAGAGGTGCCACAACACACTGCCAGACCAGAGAGGTGTCACAACACACTGCCAGACCAGAGAGGTGTCACAACACACTGCCGGACCAGAGAGGTGTCACAACACACTGCCAGACCGGACCAGAGAGGTGTCACAACACACTGCCAGACCGGACCAGAGAGGTGTCACAACACACTGCCGGACCAGAGAGGTGTCACAACACACTGCCGGACCAGAGAGGTGCCACAACACACTGCCGGACCAGAGAGGTGTCACAACACACTGCCAGACCGGACCAGAGAGGTGCCACAACACACTGCCAGACCAGAGAGGTGTCACAACACACTGTCAGACCGGACCAGAGAGGTGCCACAACACACTGCCAGACCAGAGAGGTGTCACAACACACTGCCGGACCAGAGAGGTGCCACAACACACTGCCAGACCAGAGAGGTGTCACAACACACTGCCGGACCGGACCAGAGAGGTGTCACAACACACTGCCGGACCGGACCAGAGAGGTGTCACAACACACTGCCGGACCGGACCAGAGAGGTGTCACAGCACACTGCCGGACCGGACCAGAGAGGTGTCACAACACACTGCCGGACCGGACCAGAGAGGTATCACACCATACTGCCGGACCAGAGAGGTGTCACAACACACTGCCAGACCGGACCAGAGAGGTGTCACAACACACTGCCGGACCAGAGAGGTGTCACAACACACTGCCAGACCGGACCAGAGAGGTGTCACAACACACTGCCGGACCGGACCAGAGAGGTGTCACAACACACTGCCAGACCGGACCAGAGAGGTGTCACAACACACTGCCAGACCGGACCAGAGAGGTGTCACAACACACTGCCGGACCGGACCAGAGAGGTGTCACAACACACTGCCGGACCAGAGAGGTGTCACAACACACTGCCAGACCGGACCAGAGAGGTGTCACAACACACTGCCGGACCGGACCAGAGAGGTGTCACAATACACTGCCAGACCGGACCAGAGAGGTGTCACAACACACTGCCAGACCGGACCAGAGAGGTGTCACAACACACTGCCGGACCAGAGAGGTGCCACAACACACTGCCAGACCGGACCAGAGAGGTGTCACAACACACTGCCAGACCGGACCAAAGAGGTGTCACAACACACTGCCAGACCGAACCAGAGAGGTGTCACAACACACTGCCAGACCGGACCAGAGAGGTGCCACAACACACTGCCGGACCAGAGAGGTGTCACAACACACTGCCAGACCGGACCAGGGAGGTGTCACAACACACTGCCGGACCAGAGAGGTGTCACAACACACTGCCAGACCAGACTAGAGAGGTGTCACAACACACTGCCAGACCGGACCAGGGAGGTGTCACAACACACTGCCGGACCAGAGAGGTGTCACAACACACTGCCAGACCGGACCAGAGATGTGTCACAACACACTGCCAGACCGGACCAGAGAGGTGTCACACCATACTGCCGGACCAGAGAGGTGTCACAACACACTGCCAGACCGGACCAGAGAGGTGTCACACCATACTGCCGGACCAGAGAGGTGTCACAACACACTGCCAGACCGGACCAAAGAGGTGGCACAACACACTGCCAGACCGGACCAGAGAGGTGCCACAACACACTGCCAGACCGGACCAGAGAGGTGTCACAACATACTGCCAGACCGGACCAGAGAGGTGTCACAACACACTGCCAAACCGGACCAGTGAGGTGTCACAACACACTGCCAGACCGGACCAGAGAGGTGTCACAACACACTGCCAGACCGGACCAGAGAGGTGTCACAACACACTGCCGGACCAGAGAGGTGTCACAACACACTGCCGGACCGGACCAGAGAGGTGTCACAACACACTGCCGGACCAGAGAGGTGTCACAACACACTGCCGGACCAGTGAGGTGTCACAGCACACTGCCAGACCGGACCAGAGAGGTGTCACAACACACTGCCAGACCGGACCAGAGAGGTGTCACACCATACTGCCGGACCAGAGAGGTGTCACAACACTGCCAGACCGGACCAGAGAGGTGTCACAACACACTGCCAGACCGGACCAGGGAGGTGTCACAACACACTGCCGGACCAGAGGTGTCACAACACACTGCCAGACCGGACCAGAGAGGTGGCACAACACACTGCCGGACCAGAGAGGTGTCACAACACACTGCCGGACCAGAGAGGTGTCACAACACACTGCCGGACCAGAGAGGTGTCACAACACACTGCCGGACCAGTGAGGTGTCACAGCACACTGCCAGACCGGACCAGAGAGGTGTCACAACACACTGCCAGACCGGACCAGAGAGGTGTCACACCATACTGCCGGACCAGAGAGGTGTCACAACACTGCCAGATCGGACCAGAGAGGTGTCACAACACACTGCCAGACCAGAGAGGTGTCACAACACACTGCCAGACCGGACCAGAGAGGTGTCACAACACACTGCCGGACCAGAGAGGTGTCACAACACACTGCCGGACCAGAGAGGTGTCACAACACACTGCCGGACCAGAGAGGTGCCACAACACACTGCCAGACCAGAGAGGTGTCACAACACACTGCCAGACCAGAGAGGTGTCACAACACACTGCCGGACCAGAGAGGTGTCACAACACACTGCCAGACCGGACCAGAGAGGTGTCACAACACACTGCCAGACCGGACCAGAGAGGTGTCACAACACACTGCCGGACCAGAGAGGTGTCACAACACACTGCCGGACCAGAGAGGTGCCACAACACACTGCCAGACCAGAGAGGTGTCACAACACACTGCCAGACCGGACCAGAGAGGTGCCACAACACACTGCCACACCAGAGAGGGGTCACAACACACTGTCAGACCGGACCAGAGAGGTGTCACACCACACTGCCGGACCAGAGAGGTGTCACAACACACTGCCAGACTGGACCAGAGAGGTGCCACAACACACTGCCAGACCGGACCAGAGAGGTGTCACAACACACTGCCAGACCGGACCAGAGAGGTGTCACAACACACTGCCAGACCGGACCAGAGAGGTGTCACAACACACTGCCAGACCGGACCAGAGAGGTGTCACAACACACTGCCAGACCGGACCAGAGAGGTGTCACACCATACTGCCGGACCAGAGAGGTGTCACAACACACTGCCAGACCGGACCAGAGAGGTGTCACAACACACTGCCAGACCGGACCAGGGAGGTGTCACAACACACTGCCAGACCGGACCAGAGAGGTGTCACAACACACTGCCAGACCGGACCAGAGAGGTGTCACAACACACTGCCGGACCAGAGAGGTGCCACAACACACTGCCAGACCAGAGAGGTGTCACAACACACTGCCAGACCGGACCAGAGAGGTGTCACAACACACTGCCAGACCGGACCAGAGAGGTGTCACAACACACTGCCGGACCAGAGAGGTGCCACAACACACTGCCGGACCAGAGAGGTGTCACATCACACTGCCAGACCGGACCAGAGAGGTGTCACAACATACTGCCAGACCGGACCAGAGAGGTGTCACAACACACTGCCAGACCGGACCAGAGAGGTGTCACAACACACTGCCAGACCGGACCAGAGAGGTGTCACATCACACTGCCAGACCGGACCAGAGAGGTGTCACAACACACTGCCAGACCGGACCAGGGAGGTGTCACAACACACTGCCAGACCGGACCAGAGAGGTGTCACAACACACTGCCAGACCGGACCAGAGAGGTGTCACAACACACTGCCGGACCAGAGAGGTGCCACAACACACTGCCAGACCAGAGAGGTGTCACAACACACTGCCAGACCGGACCAGAGAGGTGGCACAACACACTGCCAGACCGGACCAGAGAGGTGCCACAACACACTGCCAGACCGGACCAGAGAGGTGTCACACCATACTGCCGGACCAGAGAGGTGTCACAACATACTGCCAGACCGGACCAGAGAGGTGTCACAACACACTGCCAGACCGGACCAGTGAGGTGTCACAACACACTGCCAGACCGGACCAGAGAGGTGTCACAACACACTGCCGGACCAGAGAGGTGTCACAACACACTGCCGGACAAGTGAGGTGTCACAGCACACTGCCAGACCGGACCAGAGAGGTGTCACAACACACTGCCAGACCGGACCAGAGAGGTGTCACACCATACTGCCGGACCAGAGAGGTGTCACAACACTGCCAGACCGGACCAGAGAGGTGTCACAACACACTGCCAGACCAGAGAGGTGTCACAACACACTGCCAGACCGGACCAGAGAGGTGTCACAACACACTGCCGGACCAGAGTGGTGTCACAACACACTGCCGGACCAGAGAGGTGTCACAACACACTGTCGGACCAGAGAGGTGTCACAACACACTGCCGGACCAGAGAGGTGCCACAACACACTGCCAGACCAGAGAGGTGTCACAACACACTGCCAGACCAGAGAGGTGTCACAACACACTGCCGGACCAGAGAGGTGTCACAACACACTGCCAGACCGGACCAGAGAGGTGTCACAACACACTGCCAGACCGGACCAGAGAGGTGTCACAACACACTGCCGGACCAGAGAGGTGTCACAACACACTGCCGGACCAGAGAGGTGCCACAACACACTGCCGGACCAGAGAGGTGTCACAACACACTGCCAGACCGGACCAGAGAGGTGCCACAACACACTGCCAGACCAGAGGTGTCACAACACACTGTCAGACCGGACCAGAGAGGTGCCACAACACACTGCCAGACCAGAGAGGTGTCACAACACACTGCCGGACCAGAGAGGTGCCACAACACACTGCCAGACCAGAGAGGTGTCACAACACACTGCCGGACCGGACCAGAGAGGTGTCACAACACACTGCCGGACCGGACCAGAGAGGTGTCACAACACACTGCCGGACCGGACCAGAGAGGTGTCACAGCACACTGCCGGACCGGACCAGAGAGGTGTCACAACACACTGCCGGACCGGACCAGAGAGGTATCACACCATACTGCCGGACCAGAGAGGTGTCACAACACACTGCCAGACCGGACCAGAGAGGTGTCACAACACACTGCCGGACCAGAGAGGTGTCACAACACACTGCCAGACCGGACCAGAGAGGTGTCACAACACACTGCCGGACCGGACCAGAGAGGTGTCACAACACACTGCCAGACCGGACCAGAGAGGTGTCACAACACACTGCCAGACCGGACCAGAGAGGTGTCACAACACACTGCCGGACCGGACCAGAGAGGTGTCACAACACACTGCCGGACCAGAGAGGTGTCACAACACACTGCCAGACCGGACCAGAGAGGTGTCACAACACACTGCCGGACCAGAGAGGTGTCACAACACACTGCCAGACCGGACCAGAGAGGTGTCACAACACACTGCCGGACCAGAGAGGTGACACAACACACTGCCGGACCAGAGAGGTGTCACAACACACTGCCAGACCAGAGAGGTGTCACAACACACTGCCGGACCAGAGAGGTGTCACAACACACTGTCAGACCGGACCAGAGAGGTGTCACAACACACTGCCAGACCGGACCAGGGAGGTGTCACAACACACTGCCGGACCAGAGAGGTGCCACAACACACTGCCGGACCAGAGAGGTGTCACAACACACTGTCAGACCGGACCAGAGGTGTCACAACACACTGCCAGACCGGACCAGAGAGGTGTCACAACACACTGCCGGACCAGAGAGGTGTCACAACATACTGCCAGACCGGACCAGAGAGGTGTCACAACACACTGTCAGACCGGACCAGAGAGGTGTCACAACACACTGCCAGACCGGACCAGAGAGGTGTCACAACACACTGTCAGACATACCACACTGTCAAGCAAAACACAAAGTTATAGATCTCCTAGAAGGGTTCACCTGTGATGTGCGCAGGATCACCATATTTGGATCAAACAGTCATTGTGACCCCCCCAGGAGTTCCGGTGGATCTGGATCTCACCTGGATCTGACGCTCCTTCTCGAGGACCAGCTCCATCTTTTCATCCTGCAGTTCCCTGATAAGCTTCTTGTTCTCCTCCAGTTCAGTCCAGAGCCGCTGCCGGGGCCCAGGGTCCACGTTAGACACACAGCACACAGCACACAGCACACAGCACACAGCACACAGCCGCAGGAGCGGACTGACAAGGCACCCTGATAACAGATACGCCTCGTCATACAGAGCCGCTGCCGGGGCCCAGGGTCCACGTTAGACACACAGCACACAGCACACAGCACACAGCACACAGCACACAGCACACAACACACAGCACACAGCCGCAGGAGCGGACTGACAAAACACCCTGATAACAGATACGCCTCGTCATACAGAGCCGCTGCCGGGGCCCAGGGTCCACGTTAGACACACAGCACACAGCACACAACACACAACACACAGCACACAGCACACAGCACACAGCACACAGCCGCAGGAGCGGACTGACAAAACACCCTGATAACAGATACGCCTCGTCATACAGAGCCGCTGCCGGGGCCCAGAGTCCACGTTAGACACACACACACACACACACGCACACGCACACGCACACGCGCACACGCACACGCACACGCACACGCACACGCACACGCACACGCACACGCACACGCACACGCACACGCACACGCACACGCACACACACACACACACACACACACACACACACACACACACACACACACACACACACACACACACACACACACACACACACACACACACACACACACACACACACACACAGCCGCAGGAGCGGACTGACAAAGCACCCTGATAACACATTTGCCTCGTCATACAAAGCCGTTACTGATATTTGCAATAAAGGCAGCAATGCATCATACTAGGAGAATGCGTATGTTATACAGAAGGCCCCTTGTCATGCATCTGAATGCACGTCCCACAAAGTACCTCGCCAGGAATGCACGTGCTGGTTGCCGTCGCCAGGCTGCCTGACGGAGCCGGCTCGGGGGGAGGAGGGGGGGGGGGGGCAGCGGCCATAAAGAGCAGGGAAAGAGGGAGGAGAGGGAGGGCAGGAAGCCGGCCGCGCTACCTCGTTCTCCTCCTCGGCCAGCTCCTTGACCTCCCAGCGGTACTTGACCAGCAGGTCGTTCATCTGCTTCATCTCGGCCACCATGCTGCGAATCTTGCGGTCCTTGCGCTGGGTCTCGGTGCGCAGGAGGTAGACCTGCACCTCGTGTGGCGTGAGCGGAGGTGCCGGGGCCGCCCCGCCGCCGCCGCCGCCGCCGCCGCCGGCACCAGCCCCGCACAGCGCAGACAGCGCCGGCACGCACTGACGGACACACGGGGACAGGACGGACTGTGACGGGGACAGGATGTAGGGGAGGGACGGACTATGACGGGGACGGGACGGAGGGGAGGGACGGACTGTGACGGGGACGGGACGGAGGGAGGGACTGACTGTGACGGGACAGGACGGAGGGGAGGGACGGACTGTGACGGGAACAGGACGGAGGGGAGGGACGGACTGTGACGGGGACAGGACGGAGGGAGGGACGGACTGTGACGGGACAGGACGGAGGGGAGGGACGGACTGTGACGGGGACAGGATGGAGGGGAGGGACGGACTGTGACGGGGACGGGACGGAGGGGAGGGACAGGAGGAGGGGAGGGACGGACTGTGACGGGGACGGGACGGAGGGAGGGACGGACTGTGACGGGGACGGGACGGAGAGGAGGGACGGACGGTGACGGGTACGGGTACGGGACGGAGGGGAGGGACGGACTGTGACGGGGACGGGACGGAGAGGAGGGACGGACTGTGACGGGGACGGGATGGAGGGGAGGGACGGACTGTGACGGGGACAGGATGGAGGGGAGGGACGGACTGTGACGGGTACGGGACGGAGGGGAGGGACGGACTGTGACGGGGACGGGACGGAGGAGGGGTGGAGCGGACAGGCTGGGACATGACGGAGGAGAGGGACAGACATGCGGGGACAGGCAAGGCACCAGCGGAACAAACACACGGGAGCTTCTGCTTACCAGAGAGTGCCCGACTGACGGCCGTGCGGCCGGTCACCGGACCAGGTGGACGACGTGCGGCGGCAATAAGACCAGCTTCAGCATTAGTTACCAGCATCATTGAGAGTCACATACGGGTAACAAACATACTTCGTCTCATCGAGCCAAGCCATGCGTTGTAATATATTGCTTACGACACCAACACACGCGTGCGCCCATTTATTCACGGGTGGTGGTAACAGCCAAAATGTAAAACACTAGCATATCACAACGAAGCCACACGTCACGCACTCCATTCCACTCACTCATACAGGACGCTCATATCAGCCACCTCATGCAACAATGACACCTCTTTGCAAACCCCATGCGTTCAGGGACACTCACAGACGTTTTCCAACAATTAAGTGTGTATGTGCCCTTGACAGTTCAACAGTACATATCTCTCTCCAAGATGACCGAAGAGCTTCCCCAATAAAGACACAGCGAGGTAAAATATGTCATGCAAAGGAATGGCAAGCAATAGCAAACAATTACACGCAGAACAAATGAGCGCATGCCACATTGAACAGCACCGAGACACGACACATGCATCTCCTGTCATGCCCCCCATGAAGCCAGTTACGCCGAGTCTGCTCGCATCTTTCTATCGACACAGAGCGACGCGGTAGTTCGTTATCTAGTGGCTGCAGGCGGCACAGCCGAACCTGCGCGCCGGCCGGCAGCAACATACCGCGCTCTCGTCGCCCGGGCCGGAGGCGGGGGCGGCCGGTCCTCCGCCGCCGCCGCCGCCGCCGGCCAGGTACTGCTTCATGGTGTGGTGCATTTTGCGCTGTTCGGCGATCAGCGACTCGATGTGCGCGGCGCTGCGGCGCTGCGCCTTCTTGGCGGCGGCCAGCTCGGCCTTGCGCTCCACCAGCTGGGCGCCGACCGACTGCAGCGCCGCCGCCAGAGTGGCCTCGTTCGCCGCCGCCGCTGTCGCACACAAACACAGACCGCGGCAGATGGTCACACGGGACGCACGGACACAGACACGGACACGGACACGGACACGGACACGGACACAGAGGCAGGCCGGGTGGCGGACACAGACACAGAGTCCGCCCCTGTAGCTCAGTTGGGAGAGCGCTGGGCTTCCGACCTCACCCGGTAGTGGCAGCCCGGGTTCGAGTCGCTTCGGCGCTCGCTATTTTCCCCTGGCTGGGATGGCCTGTAGCCGGTGGCAGCGGTCACACTCAAGGTCAGGGGACGTCAGAGGGCGGGGCGGACCGTGTCCAGTTATGTCGGGCACGTATAACTTTCGCTTCTAAATTCTGCCGGACGCCAGGAATTGCTTTATCGGGTGGTGGGGTCAGGTCCTGCGCAACAAGCTATGCTTAGCGCGGGGCCTGACCTCGGAAATCCATCCATTCAAAAACATTCGGACTAAATTTATTTATAAAAAAAAAACAGGCCGGCCGGGGTGGCGGACACAGAGGCAGGCCGGGGTGGCAGACACAGAGGCAGGCCGGATGGCGGACACAGAGGCAGGCCGGGTGGCGGACACAGAGGCAGGCCAGGTGGCGGACACAGAGGCAGGCCGGGTGGCGGACACAGAGGCAGGCCGGGTGGCGGACACAGAGGCAGACCGGGTGGCGGACACAGAGGCAGGCCGGGTGGCGGACACAGAGGCAGGCCGGGTGGCGGACACAGAGGCAGGCCGGGTGGCGGACACAGAGGCAGGCCGGGTGGCGGACACAGAGGCAGGCCGGGTGGCGGACACAGAGGCAGGCCGGGTGGCGGACACAGAGGCAGGCCGGGTGGCGGACACAGAGGCAGGCCGGGTGGCGGACACAGAGGCAGGCCGGGTGGCGGACACAGAGGCAGGCCGGGTGGCGGACACAGAGGCAGGCCGGGTGGCGGACACAGAGGCAGGCCGGGTGGCGGACACAGACACAGTCAAGCACAGATGAGTAGGACAGAGGCAGGAGAAAGAAGGCCTACAGTTATAGTATCACCAAACTCTGTGCTACCGCTTCTTATACACGTGTTGCAAGCAACACACATCGCGCGACACATTCTCACGTGAGCACAACACACATCGCGCGACACATTCTCACGTGAGCACAACACATATCGCGCGACACATTCTCACGTGAGCACAACACACATCGCGCGACACATTCTCACGTGAGCACAACACACATCGCGCGACACATTCTCACGTGAGCACAACACACATCGCGCGACACATTCTCACGTGAGCACACCACACATCGCGCGACACATTCTCACGTGAGCACAACACACATCGCGCGACACATTCTCATGTGAGCACAACACACATCGCGCGACACATTCT
>JAXIVJ010002886.1:0-90000 GCA_036785665.1 Chirona hameri
ATTTCTTCCCGGATTTGGGCCACTTTATTTTGCAACCACACGATTTCGATTTTTTCCCCCATTTTTTTTTAGGTTTTCGACCTTTTGGGATATCGAAAAAGGAAAGATGTCAGCTTGCAGTTTGTATTGTTCCGACATTGCCTTACACTGATAAAAACTATGTCAATTGTCAGCTGTACCCAGGGGCGTCGCCGATAATTTTTGAGTGGGGGGTCGGCTGAAATGACGACAAAAAAATGTACCCCAATTTGTTATGCGTGTATTTAAGCCTTTGCAACATTTCTAATGTGGATTTGCATGTTATAGTAGGTACTTGTTATTTAGCGCCGCGAAGCGGCGCGATTTTTTTTTTGCTCGGGTTTGCCTGATAAAACCCAGAAACAAAGGCATTTTTAGCTTCTTAGCCTTGTAGAGGATAATAAGCTAAAAATGTTATTCATTCAATTCAGCGTTACGACGAAACGAAGACGATGACGATGGCTTCGTTATGACGATGGCCACTGATGTGACGCCGCGAAGCGGCGTGAACATTTTAATTTTAGGTCGTGGAAAACGCATTTTTAATATTGGAACCAGACCGTGAGTGGAGCCAAGCCTCAGGTAACCCCTTTTCCTGGTTGCACATCTCGGTATGATGCAAAATGTTGAAATGAAGGTAGTTTTTCATATACATTAGCCTCGGATAGTAAATCACGATGGCCGGTGGCAGTCTGCGCTCAATAGTACATATGATAATAATAACTGTAGTCTGTATACATACCTATGTACCGAACTGTAACAAACAACTGGTAACGGTGCAAATGGTTTCAAAGTAGCAAGAGGCAGACCGACATTTCCGCGCATAAATGGTCCCTGTGGATCTGGAGGAGCCTGGGGGAGATGGCTTGGGGAGATAGTCCTGGCCTGGTCCCCACTATTAGCTCTTCGGGCCAACAAGTTGGGCACCGCTGGAACAGCTTCCGGTTGCCGAAGTCCGCGTCTTTGCGTTCGCGTCGCCTTTTTCGGAACTCGGCAGACAAGCTAAACATGTAGCCCGCTTTAAAGATAATATTTTATGAAGAGAGTTGGCCCTGGGGCCAGCAATTACCGCCAAGGAGAGCCTCTGCAAGACACTTAATGGAATTAATTTTCCAAATTTGTATATGCAATTGCGAAACTTGTGTCATGCCGCGAAGCGGCGCGAAATGTTTCAGTTTTTGACTGAGGCTAGCTTGATTTTGACTGCTGCAATTTTGGGATGCCCAGTACCGTTCTATAAACGCAAATATAGCATGCATTAAATTTCACGTCTGGGGGGGGGGGGCAAAATATAGTTTGCCCCCCCCCCCCCCCTTAAACAGGCTTGGGGGGGGGGGGGGCATGGCCCCGTTCGCCCCCCCCCCCTGGATCCGCCCTTGGTCGTGGGTCTAGTTATTCCTTCGTCGACGACGAAATAATTATTTATGAACGTGTTCATTTTTTTTTCTTAAAATTTCACAGAACACGGAATTTTATTGTTTTTTTATATGCGTTGAGTCTCATATTACAGTTATTTATATATATATATATATATATATATATTTTTTGGGGGGGGAGGGCAAAAGACATGTTGCCCCCCCCCTTCCAGGCTTTTGGGGGGGGCATGGCCGGATTGCCCCCCCCCCCCTGGATCCGCCACTGGTCCTGGCTAACTTTAAGGGAATGTTTCACATTTGTATTGGTTCTAAACTGAGATAGCCATTATCTTTGGCCGTTATTGAAATGTCTAAATTACTAAGGTCATTTTTCCCAAAACTTAACCATTTTTAAGCAATTTAATTTATATTTTGCAAAATGCACCCAGGCTGGTGCCTGGGTGCATTTTGTGAGAGAGCGAGAGAGCGAGAGAGCGAGAGAGCGAGAGAGCGAGAGAGCGAGAGAGCGAGAGAGCGAGAGAGCGAGAGAGCGAGAGAGCGAGAGTTGGTGGCCGGATCGTCGCCAACGTAGCTGATTGGCTGACAGCGACTTGATGACAGCGACACGATTGCTGGTCCTGCGAAGGAGGACGACTTGTATTTCTCAAACCTTGGCTGGATTACCGGGTACGATGTAAAGAACGGCCAACGCGATAGATTGAGGTCTAAGTTGAAGTTCTTCACGCTGTTTGAAGTCTCAGATATGGATTTTGTTTTTTAAATATAAATATTGAGCTATCGCAATGCCTCACACCCGTCATTGTGTTCTGTGCACAGTTCCACAATGTTCGTATTAATCGTATTTAAGACGCCAGAATTGCCTGAAACGATTGTGCTGCCAAATGGCAGCGTAAAGGTTTTCTCTATAGCTCTCTATCTCAATAATGACGTCATCATCCCAAATATTTTTTTTTAAAAACAAAAAATATCACCATCGTTTTCAACATTACTTGCTTCATATTTTCGACTACAACCAGCGTATATTCGACAACTTTCAGAAAAGTGAAACATTCCCTTTAAGAACCGGCGCTGCCCGACTCGTGACCGGTCAGTTTCGAGTGGTGGGTGGAGACAAGGGGGGCTACAGAACGACCGGGCGTTACCCTCTATCCGAGCTCACATTGTCTTCAACATTGCAAGTGAATGGGAAGTGCCCTAAATTTTCGTTTGATATTAACCAACCTTAATAATACAAATTGCTGCAGGATCTGATACCTGCATTGCGAGAAATTCGCTCATGCCAGTTGGTGCCTTCAGAAGTAATCGCCGAAAATTAGGGTGCCGAACGGTCCGCCGTTCAACCTCAGGTATTTAACAGAAAACGCGGCGTCCACTCGGTAATCAAACTGGGAAAATCGCAAAACCAATGCATCCCAAGCAACACCCAACGCTAAGGATACCTATAACGTATATCTGTGTCTTACCTCATTCCTGGTGGTGCCTTCAGCAGCCAGCCAGACTTGCGTCATCAGCTGGCCCAGGACGAACGGAGAGAAGGCCTGGTTCTGGCCGAGCTCAGCCGTCAGCTCCTTCATCACCTTCATGTCCAGGCCGCTGGGGACTGGTGGTGGTGATGCTGCGGCGGTCGTGTTTGCTGGCGTGGAGTTAGAGGTAGAAAACGTGGTTGTGCTGAGATCCCAGTCAAGCCAGGGCAGGCGAGAGCCGGACGCGTCGCCAGCGTAGTTGGTGGCCGGATCGTCGCCAACGTAGCTCGTGTCCCATAGGTCGTAAGTCGTCTCATCCCCGGGTGGTTTAGCTACAGTTGTCACGGCGAGCAGAAGCAAAGTCCATGATGTACCTGTAGAAGACATGGCAACTGGAATATATGGCAATGACACATCTGAAAACACACATTCATATGGCATATACATGCACATGCACGCTACGGCTACAGGCTCAATCAGGCACGTAGCCGGGGTTTCGTCCAGGGGTGGGGGCGGCGCCTTGAAAGGGCCCCCTTCCCGAGCGTTGAAAGGGCCCCCTTCCCAAGCCTTGAAAGGGCCAAACAAAACGGGTGAAAAGGCACGTTACAAGGATGGAAAATGCAGTATGACAGGTATCGCATGGGCCACACCAACTTTTAGGAGCTGAATTTTGCAAACTGCCATATCAACTTTGGAACCAGCGACACCAATTTGATATCAGCTATGCCAACTTAGAATATTTGTTTAAGCTCAAAACCTGGAACTCTTAAACAAATTGCGCCGCGGAGCGTCGCGAAAATTTTGAGTCTTATGCCCTGGATATGCTTTCTCATCAATGCGTTGCATTGCGTATGGTGCGGACCTCTAAAAATGTTATTGTGCGTTTAATCCGCGCCGTGCCGGGGGGGGGGGGGGGGGGGCGTTTAGACGCCCTCCCTAAGGTTTTTCGAGGATAGCGGAAAAAACGGCAGCGTGCAGCGCCGCTGTTTTTGCCACAGCTGTTTGGGCATAAATTGCGCACATTATGTTAAGAAAAATACCCCGGGTTATCTCAGGTCAGGTCACCAGAGCAGGTCACGTGACCCCACCTCTAAAAATGTTTCCGGTCGTACCACAGCCACAGTTTTTGGCCGATCGATTTCGTACTTACAGGATTTCATAAGAGCAATAGAACGTACAATACGTTTATCTCATTTTTTTAAATATCGGTGACAAAAGGTCGGGTCAATTGCGTGACCTCCCCATTATAAGTCAATGGGGAAATAATAAAATGCTTCTTATTCTGAGGATAATAATTATATCAGCCCAATTCCTTCTGGATCATGTTATCATAGGCCATTCTTGAAGTTCCAGGTTAAAATTTTGTTCAGTGGCCCCTACAGGGTCAGATGAGGTCACCCGAGGTCAACATCACTTTTTTGCCAATAACTATCGACAAAATTAAGATATATAAGTGAAACTGGCACCAATGTGTTGGTCGCTTCGAGACACGTCTCCCAATGTGCAACATGACCTAATTGGGTCACCACTTGATGACCTTGACCTGAGGTCAAATTTGTAAGCTGACCTAACCTGGTCATCATGCATATGATACGCAGCGGCGTGACGAGATAAACACGATAGCGTCAAAATGATTGCCCTATCTTTGTTAGGTAAAAATATATTTGTAAAAACTGTTTTGCTAAAAGTTTGCCTTTTTGACATCTGATGAGCTGTGGAGCCTAAACTGTTTACCTGAGCTCAAGTCTGAGGACACATTGCCTATTTATTTTTTAGGAGCTTTCTATTGATTTTCTCTGTTTGTTCCTAGCTATCATAGTTCCTGTGCTATCTGTGAATGTCTGGAGCATAGTCCTGAAACTTGAAAATCTGACACCTGATGACCTTTGGTGACCTCAATATCGACCTGAAAAAAAAAATGCCTGAAATAGTTTCAAAATGCATTCTGACGAGCTTTAGAACAGTGTTTTTTGTTTTTGTTTTTGTCTACGTTCTATAAAAGCCGAGTTAGAAGGGGGTGTCAACCCCCCCCCCCCGGCACGGCGAAGGTGGCGCCGAGCACCGGCACGGCGCGGGTTAAAAGTGCGGTCAAAAGTGATAAGGTGAATCATTCTGCCCAATTATATAGGAAAGTAGCAACATAACACATAAATGCGCCGAGAAACGGACCATTTTTTTCTTCTAGCCCGCATATAGTTGAATTTGTAGTTAAATTGCGCCGCGGAGCGGCGAAAATTTTGAGTTTTATTTCCTGGACAACTGCATTCTTACTGTTGAAAGGCCCAGGGTCCCTTCAGATCGCCTAGGGGCCCTCCGACCTTTTGAACGCCCTTCCGACCTGTTCAGAGACTCATCTGGGATCTGCGAAAAGAGATGACGTTGAGTGGGTGATATATATTAAATACAAAGAGGGCTTACTCTATCAACGAAATTAAAATCGGAGGTTTCGGGTATATTGTAACACCCTGACGATGTAACACCCTGACGAAGGGTGTTACAATATACCATAAAGCTCCGCTTTTAATATGTTTTGTTTTTGTGGAGTAAGATCTCTTTTATTTAAGCTTCATCTGGGATATCTACGTGCTTTTGGCCCTTCCGGTCTGACCAGGGACTCCTCTGACCTTCCTAGAAGCCCCTCTTGTGTGTCAAGGGGCCATTGGGCCTGTTCAGAGGTCCTTCCGACCTGGCCAGGGACTGCACTGGCGGCTTTGTCGCCCTGTCGACATGCTCAGGGGCCCCTCCGACCTGCCCAGGGGCCCCTCCAGTCTGGCTAGGAACTCATCCGGCATGTTCAAGGGCCCTTCCGACCGGTCCAGGGACCCTTTCGTCTAGCCAGGGGCCCTACTGACTTGCCCAGGAGCCCCTCCGATCTGCCCAGCGACTCTTTTGGTCGGACTGTGCTGACTGCTTTGTCGCCCTGCCGACATGCTCAAGGGGCCCTCCAACCTGCCCTGGGGCCCTCCGTGTTTGGGTAGGGGCCAATTTGGCATGCTCCGGGCCCCTTCTTACCCGCCCAGGGGTCCTTTCGGTATGGTCAGGGGCTCCTCCGATCTGCACAGGGGCCTTCTGGTCTCTCCAGGGGCCCACCAGCCTTCTAAGGGGCCCTTCCGACCTGGTAAGAGACTGCGCTGGCTGCTTTGTCCCCTTGCGACGACATGCTCCGAGGGCCCTCCGACCTACCCTGGGGCCCCTCCGTGCTGACTATGGCCCCATTCGGCATGTTCAGGGACCCTTCTTGCCCACCTAGCGCCCTTTCGGTCTGGTCAGGGGCCCTCTGACCTACACAGGGGCCCTTTTAACTTCCCAGGGGCTCTGGTCTGTACAGGGGCCCTCCAACCTGCTCGGGGCCCTTATGACCTGGCAAGGGACTGCGCTGGCCGCTTTGTCGCCCTGCCGACATGCCCAGGGGCCTCTCGACCTGCCCAGGGGCCCCTCTGTGCTGGCTAGGGGCCCATTCGACGTGTTCAGGGGGCCCTCTGACCCGCTCAGGGGCCTTTTTGGTCTGGCCAGGCCCCTCTTACATACACAGGGCTCTTTTGAACGTCCAAAGGGCCCTATGGTCTTTCAGAGAGGGCCCTGGTGGCCCTAAAGGGCCTCTGAAGTGCTCTTAGCTGTCTAAAGACCACGCTTCGCGTGGAAATGGGCCCATGATTTCGCACTTCGCGCGGTCTTGTCGGTCCTTTTCGGCGCGTGCAGCGCTCCGAGAAGGGCCCTCCTGGCCTCCGGGGGGGGGGGCACACCCGCCGCCCTCCTCCTTGGCTACGTGCCTGGGCTCAATATTATATATAATAAATAGGCAAGTGCAAACTAATATCAAATGAATCAAATATTCGCCAAAGAAAACCTGATGAAAATCACTTTTCATATTTGTATTGCACATCGGGAAGATTAATGCAAACTCAAACAGCATCGCAATGGCTCCCTATTCAACAGCAAAGCCAACCAAAATGATGAAAGAGTAAAATAAAAACAATCTTACCTTGCCTGAGGAACATCGAAAGAATCGTGTTGAACGTACAGCTGCTTTTGGAGGCCGATTTTATTTGGCTGGGGACTAGCCACACTGGCGTTATAAGGCCGCGGGGTTGTCAAACACTGAGGACATTGATACGTCAGGAGGATCGCCGTCAGCGCCGCCTGCGTCATTCGAGGATCAGAGCCGGATTTGCACACTTCGAAGGTCACGTGTGTCACAGCTCTGACAGGCGACAATATGACCCGGTTTATTGACGAGCCGACGGGGGCAGGTACTCTTTCGCGCGAAACCCAACAAGCGAAATAATTAGTTGTCGGTCCTCAAATGTAGCGGCACGATACAATTATCACGATTCACGTATATGTATATATGTATATATATATATATATATATATATATATATATATATATATATATATATATATATATATATATACATATATCGGGCCATTTGGAAGCCTATTACACGTCGCAATAGGTGTAACGCCATCACAGACAAACAACTAATTTAAGTGTTTGGTGTGGATTGTGACCTGACCTGACCTGACCTAACCTCCCGCCCATGGCCTGCCCCTGTCACATCCGTCATCAGATACAGTCCTGTTTGTGACCTGATGTTATCCCGTCCAAGACTTGACAGAGCATCATCCGCTAGTGGTACCCGACATTATCCGCGACATGAGATGGTGCAGTCCGTGACATGACACTGTATCTAGGTAGTGACAGGTTTCAGATCAAATATGCGAAACACATGACAAATGACAACAAAGGACAATAACAGATGAACGCGAACCGACAGTCCGCAACCGATATTAAATAATGAAATCGTCAGCCGCACGCCCGTTCAGCCTAATGCTCCGCGCCGCGACCGCCAGGACCCGCATCGCCTAGCTTCAGATCACGTGACCTGCGGCGCCCGATAGATGTATATTCATCAAGGATCCACAAACATGGTGGCTTTTCACCTGACACGCAGAACCAGTTAAACATTGGACAAGTTGATATAGGCATCAGCTCAACGAACACGAAGTGCGCATGACATGCAGGGCATACACGACATACAGGACACGGAGCATTCAGTGGCGCCTCGACAGGATCGTGCGTTTCACATTCCCGCGGAACGATGACGCATGTGGGTTCAATTTGGTGCGGTTCAACATTGTGACCCCTCTGATGCACAGTCGGCGCTTCCCTGTCTCAGTTCGGGCTCGTGGCTGCGTTATTCTGTCGGCGTTTCGGGTGCTGTGCTCATGTACCTCGCGGGCTACTGGGCCTTAATGGTTTGGCTGATGTGTTCTGGGGTGTTCGTCACTATAGCCCGTTGGACTGCGCAGATGGTGTGGTACTCGGCCAACTCAGCCACTCGCAACCAGCCGAGCTGCTCAATGACGTCCGAGATGTGATCGCTTCGTTTGCGGCCACTGACGACCCTCGCGCAGAAGTTGATGACCTTCTGTACGCGAGCCATCTGCGTCACACCACACGATCCATACACGCTCATACAGTATCGCACGATGGACATGACAAGAGCTTGTACAATTAATTGCAGTGTGCTCGCAGGCATCACATGACGGGCGTGGCTTAGAGCGATCAGAATACCAGTGCATGTCGAAGTCATCGCGTCAATGTGTGCCTGGTAGCTTAGATGGCGGTCTAGATAGAGCCCCAGGTTTTGCACTGTCCCCGCGTCTCCTAACACGGACCCACAGAATCTGACAGTGATTGGTGGGAGACTCCTTAACATAGCTGGTGTCCCCAATACTAACATCTGAGTTTTGGCTGTATTGACTTTCATTCCATTGTGACAAAACCATCGGTAAGCAGCATCGAGAGCAGTTTCCATGAGTGAAATTATTGTTTCCAAATCGCGTTTTTCCCTGTGACCAAAATTTGTGTGTCATCAGCAAACTGAATAATGGTGACGCTATCGGGCACATGATCGGGTGACCCGAGGCAGAGGTCACCGGCCGATCAGGCGGCCGCCCTCTATCACCAGATACACGATACGTCAAACATGAACCATTACAATTTTACGAAATTACGCAATTCAAACAAACACCTGAAAGCGCATACGGCTTTGTTACACCATACACACGATACAACTGAACCCGTGTTTCATGAACACTAGCCGGGGTCGACACCTGGGCCGTCAGAGTCAGAGGGTCAGGTGGAGGCCAGCAGAGGTCACGTGACGGCCGCCCACACGTGGACAGGGTCGGTATCGCCCGTCGCTCAGCACCGCTCACACTACGAATGCACAATCGGTACCACGCCACTAGCGCCACCTTTTACCAGACGAGCTGCGCTACTAGCGCCACCTTTTATTTTACCAGACAAGCCGCGCGGTCATGCAACTTTACGCAGTAATCGGGAATGAAATATCGAATACCAAACGCTCCGGACGAGCCTCCAACAGAACCGCCACAGCGATGACGTGTTACGGTGTACATGCAGATAAGTCCGTTCTGCTGCGATTCTGGTGAGGTTTAGCCTAAACTGTCTGACGCTCGCGCTGCATAGCAGACGTCCGGCTCCGGTCGTGAGTCCAGACTTGTGCTTGATTCCGCTTCAGCGGAATCGATTCCGATTCCATACCACGCCAGATGGGTCTGATTCCGAATCTGATTCCCATAGACATTTTACTAGAGGAATCGATTCCAAATCCGATTCCAGGGCACCTTAAAAGCTTGACTCCTAATCCGATTAGATTTATTCCGATTTGAGTTCACCCTGCATAAAAATGACTGATCGTATACATATATGCAATGTAAAAATGTCCCCAATGGCACAAATAACCATGTTAAATATATTACACAGGTATATTTAACATGGCTATTTTAAAAGAAAACTTCAAATCCTTTCATGAATTTGGTTGAAAAACTGAACTGTGCTGCAAAACCGCGACAATTAAAAATACCACATTTTAACGAAAGTAACCAAATAATACCTAGTATAATTTAGACATACCTATAATTATGATTCATGAACAAGGGCGTAGGCAAGGGGGAAAGAGGGGGAAAGAGGGGCATGCCCCCCCCCCCCCCCACACACACACACCCCTGGAGGCCAGGCGCCAGGCGGGCCCCTCTGGCGACCGAGTGAGGGCCCCCTGGGGCTGAAGGCCCCTGTGTTTTGGATGGTGCAGGCGCCCGCAAGACGCCTTACGTCGCATAAAAGAACGTCCACGAACCGAGAAAAAAATAGTAACAAGAATAAATAACAGCACTTGATTAGTCTGTTAAAGGTAGGTATATGTAAATACGTAGAAAGGGTCCACCGCTAGTCTGGATAGGGCCCTCTACCAGCTTTTAAAGGGCTCTGTCGATCTGCATAGGGCCCACTATCGGCATTTAGAGGACCCCTTCCGGTTGTAGAGGGCCTCTGCCGACCTTTAAAGGGCCCTGCCGATCTGTAGAGGGCCCTCTGCCGGCCTTTAGAAGACCCTGCCGATTTGTAGATCGCCCTGCCAATCTGTAGAGGGCCTCTGTCGGTATTTAGAGGGCCCTGCCGACCTGTAGAGGGCCCTCTTCCAGACTTTAGGGGCCCTGTCGATCTTCAGTGTCCCAGCTATCTGTAGATGGCCCTCTGCTGGCCTTTAGAGGGCCCTGCCGATCTGTAGAAACGGAGCGAAATTCTCCCTCCCCAAACTCGACACCTAGATCCGCCACTGCATCCGCATACCCCCCCCCCCCCCCCCCCCCCCCACCCCCACCTCCCGTAACTCAATAAGCTCAGTAATAAACGTATTGGTATATATAATTCCCCGCATGGTGCAAGGAAATACAATGGAATGGAATTGTACGTAAACTGGTTATGTTACCGCGCATGTGGACATGAATTACCTACATATATTTACGAAATTGTCGCATTTCCAAAAGTGTCAGCTAGTCCCGTGCTCACTTCACGACTAAGGTCGTAGAAGGATGCGGGGAATGTCTGTGCGTAAGTTGACTCGATTGATGGAATTGCTTACAAGTCTATTACAAGTGCTGACATATCCTCTGCACAGTCTGCAGTGGTCGAACACCCCTGCAGTAGACATGTCGGGATGAGTTGGACACCCCTGCAGTGGACAGGCCTCGGGATGAGTCGAACACCCCTGCAGCGGGCCGGTCAGGACGGATCGGACACCCCTGCAGTAATGATGTCGCGATTCTTCGGACACCCCTGCAGGAAACAGACCGGGATGGGTCGGCCACCCCTGCAGTGGACTGGTCGGGACCGGTCGGACACCCCTGCATCCTGTTATGCTGGGACGCGCTGCGGAGAAGCTCAGCCGTCGCCGAGCGACATCCCGCCAGCGACTTTCCCTGCCGCGCCCAGCTGTCGCGTCGCGTGCTAGTCGGATAACACAGTCCCAGTGCGGTCCCGGTGTGGTCCCGGTGTGGTCCCAGTGCGGTCCCGGTGTGGTCCCGCTGCAGAGTATATCGGTCCGTCGAGACCTTGGCCGAGCAGCCCTGCACAGCGTAGTCAGCAGCCGTCGCGTGTCCGCCGGCCCAGCACGATATACACAGGTAGGTGGACAAGTTACCAGGCTAGATCGGCAGATCAGTGATCAGCGACACGTCACGCGGAGTTAAGCTCCGCCTCCAAACGAATTCTGTGACGGGCACTGAGCTTGTCTCATGAGCCAGATTGAACCACACGTGAGCTTATGCCACTATGCATGCAATAGATGATTCGTCAGATGCTGCCGCGGAGTGTTATCACTAGATATGTATTTTCTCGACACACTTGGTATCGGTATCGGTATCGGTATCGGTATCGGTATCGGTATCGGCAACACTTTGCAGGTATCGGCATCGTATCAGCACGACTCAAATAAATACCGGTAGCAGTATCGGCAGTTCCGTATGTGGCCCGCGTGCCGCCAGGCGCCGTCAGGCGCCGTCCCTCAAACAGCTCAAACTAGCGCCTTGTGCTCGCTCCGCGTCGCAATCCCATAGATTCGCAATCCCGATAGATGGATGGAGATTTGTATTTTTCACTTGGCGAGCTTGGCTGGCTTGCGAGGCTTGAGGGACTTGCGGGACTTGCGGGACTTGAGGGGCTTGCGGGGTTGACTTTTTCTACTTTTTTTTACTTTTTCGACTTTTTGACTTTTTTTTACCTTTTTTACTCTTTTTACTTTCTTTTTTACTTCTTTGACTTTTTTGACTTTTGACTGCACTTTTTTTAACTTTACTCCCATTCCATCTCGAACACCAGCCAAGCCATCTCAGAGACACAGCTATAGCTATTTAAAGGAATTATACGGGTTTTTCCCAGAAAAATTGAGTTACATAGTAAAACGTACTTATAAAGGTGGTAGAAGTCCCACGGTAGCCACATATTTCTGGAAATGACCTCTTCTGCACGTAAGGACATTCCAAAGTGCGGGGTGATGCCACCGCGTATTTTCTGCAGGACCGGCTGAGGCAGAGCCAGTCATCTCTTTTATGCTAATAAAAACACCTCACGTATGGTATATTTCCGTTAAAATAAGCAATATTTTAAAGAAAATAAACTTGTTTTGTTCCAACGACAGCAGCAGTTACCTAGTTTTCCCATAAAATTCTATATTTTTCATGAATTTTCATGCCAAAAAATTAATACGCCACCACCAAATTCTCAACCCTAAAGGCCAGAGAAAAGAAACCCACAAAAACCCAAAACCTCAACAAACAGTGTGTAGTAATACAAAGTCCCGTCAGTTTTGAATTGCATAATAATTGTGTGATCCAGTGTAGGACTTACAGATAATCCAAAACTCTAAAATTGATCTTAAGATAAAAGTGGTGGACAGTAGTGCCCATCAAGTATGTTCTCTGATACTAGTCTCGAAAAACGCCTAAGTTTTAACGCTGATAATTTATGAAATAATGGACTAAATGAGCATTGAGGTCCCTGTTATATGTCTTAAACGTGTGTAAAGCTCATACAACTGCAAAAGAGTGCATTTACTTTCAGGACGGAAACCCGTATAATCCCTTTAAAGGGAAATAATGACCTTTTGATTTTGTTAGCAACAATTTCTTAGGCTACCGTTACGGTTTTAAAATTATTTTATTTAAATTTAAGAATTAAATAAAATTATTCCCAAATTCAAAGTTGTAAGTTTGGAAAAAATACAAAACAAGCACCTTGTGTACTTCATGAAGGTCATTGACAAATTCGTCCTTCCCTACCATTGTTTACATCGAGTGCGGCATTTGTGGAGGCTCTGTGACGCTTCCGATCAAACTGAGCGCTGCTCGGACACACGCTAGTAGCGCCAGTAGCGCTTTCGTTTTCCATGGCAACCAGGCGTCAGCCAATCAAAAGCCAGAAAGGGAATACGTTCTGGCTTTTAATTGGCTCACGCCTGGTTGCCATGGAGAACGAAGGCGCTACTAGCGCTACTAGCGTGTGTTCGAGCAGCGCTCTGATCCGTGAAGCAATCCGTGAAGCATCCGTGATGCATGACTGACTATCAGTATAAGTCATGAATAACAACAGCATGCAAACTATACCAGCTCGAATGAAATAAGGGCGGAATGAATTGAACCCCAGGCAACCTAGTATTCGCAAAGCACTCGGCACTGCGCCACAATAGCAAAAGGTGAGGGAAATGCATATTGGATACAATATTATTACGTCACAAGCTTCTGAAGTGTCAACTACTATGAAATACAGTGATAACATACCTTTAATAATGATTAACAAGAAAATTCAAACTTAAAAACAATAATTTGAATAAGTCTTTAATTAGCTTTCAACTCAAAATCAGATATATTTTGCAATGCTACACAGGAATGGCACCAGTGACGTCATTAACAAAGCCTGCTACAGGACTTGGGTATACTAATCAGGAACAACTCGCCACAATGGTTAAGTGCGCCGAGAAGCATGACAATGACTTTGTAAACAAATCGCCGACGCTAAATAGGTCGCCGTCGATGTGCATCGATGAGCTTCCGACTTAATTGCCAGTTTTGTGTTATTGTTTGTTAGTTTTTGGGGGATTTTTATATTATTTTTAATGATAATATAAAGCGTAGTGTTTTATACAGCCACAGACAAATTATACAATACTCCTAATGTTGAAAACAAATGAATCGATTTTCAAAAATTGAGGGTTGCAACCACTAACTATGCCGCCGTTGATGTGTATCGATGAGCTTCCGATTTCATTGCCACTTTTCCAATCGCTGTTAGTTTTAGAAGATCGCCGGGCATATAATCACAACAAGCAGAACGCACAATATATTTTCCACTCCATTGCGTAAAAAAGCAATACGGGAAAAGCCCGCAGTTTGATGAGGACCAAAAGTACTTGCAAGTACCGGTCGTTAAAAGTGTGGAACGCTTATCAACTTTAACTTGAAATATCTTTCGGTAGGAAAGTTTTCATGCAAAATGTGATGAATTTACAATATATTTTGGTCTCGTCTGGCGATTTCAAGTGCTAACTCCATTTTTGTGGAAAAAGGTCAAAGGTTTTCCCTTTAAAGGGAAATAATGACCTTTTTCCACAAAAATGGAGTTAGCACTTGAAATCGCCAGACGAGACCAAAATATATTGTAAATTCATCACATTTTGCATGAAAACTTTCCTACCGAAAGATATTTCAAGTTAAAGTTGATAAGCGTTCCACACTTTTAACGACCGGTACTTGCAAGTACTTTTGGTCCTCATCAAACTGCGGGCTTTTCCCGTATTGTTTTTTTACGCAATGGAGTGGAAAATATATTGTGCGTTCTGCTTGTTGTGATTATATGCCCGGCGATCTTCTAAAACTAACAGCGATTGGACAAAGTGGCAATAAAATCGGAAGCTCATCGATGCACATCAACGGCAGCATAGTTAGTGGTTGCGACCCTCAATTTTTGAAAATCGATTCATTTGTTTTCAACATTAGGAGGATTGTATAATTTGTATGAGGCTGTATATAACACTATGCTGTATATTATCATGACAAAATAATAATTTTCCCCAAAAAAACTAACAAACAATAACACAAAACTGGCAATTAAATCGGAAGCTCATCGATGCACATCGACGGCGACCTATTTAGCGTCGGGGATTTGTTTACAAAGTCATTGTCATGCTTCTCGGCGCACTTAACCATTGTGGCGAGTTGTTCCTGATTAGTATACCCAAGTCCCGTAGCAGGCTTTGTTAATGACGTCACTGGTGCCATTCTTTGGTAGCATTGCAAAATATATCTGATTTTGAGTTGAAAGCTAATTAAAGACTTATTCAAATTATTGTTTTTAAGTTTGAATTTTCTTGTTAATCATTATTAAAGGTATTGTATCACTGTATTTTATAGTAGTTGACATTTCAGAAACTTGTGACGTAATAATATTGTATCCAATATGCATTTCCCTCACCTTTTGCTATTGTGGCGCAGTGCCGAGTGCTTTGCGAATACTAGCTTGCCTGGGGTTCAATTCATTCCGCCCTTATTTTATTCGAGTTGGTATAGTTTGCATGTTGTTGTTATTCATGACTTATACTGATAGTCAGTCATGCATCACGGATGCTTCACGGATTGCTTCACGGATCAGAGCGCTGCTCGAACGCACGCTAGTAGCGCTAGTAGCGCTTTCGTTCTCCATGGCAACCAGGCGTGAGCCAATGAAAAGCCAGAACGTATTCCCTTTCTGGCTTTTGATTGGCTGACACCTGGTTGCCATGGAGAACGAAAGCGCTACTAGCGCTACTAGCGTGTGTCCGAGCAGCGCTCAGTTTAATCGGAAACGTCACAGAGCCTCCAAAAATGCTGCACTCGATGTAAACAATGGTAGGTGTTGCACCCCTGACCGTGCGCCTGAGCGCGCCCCTGTGACCCCGGTCCGGTCCGAGCGAGGTCGGCCGGCCGGGGTCAGTCTGTACCGTTGGCTGGTCGCCAATACACGTAACATGGCGCGGTCGCGTGAGCGCAGTGAACCGTTCGCGTGAACCAGAGGTCCGATCAGTGGCGAGCAACACAGTGAACATTTGAACAGTGACAATGGCTGTGGCGGATTCAACGGTGGACCAGCTCAGTGCCCTGCTGTCCCAGCAGCTGCAGGCGATGGCGGAGGAGCGTCAGGACGCCCGAGATCGTGAGGCCCGACTCACGGAGCGACTTCTGCAGCTGACGCCGGCCACCACACAGCAGGAAGCACCACTCAGCCGCCCAGCCAACCGACTGCCGTCAGCGGCGACGCCGGCGCCCCGTCTCTTCTCCGGGGCATCGCTTCGCGAGTTCTCGGCATGGAAAGATAAGTACGAGGGGTACTGTCTGCTGACCGGCATGAACGCTATGCCGCCAGATGAGAAGAAAGCAGCACTGTTCGCCCTGTTGGACGATGAATGGCTCAAAATCGTGAAGTATAGCTTGAACATTGATGTTGGCAACAACGCAATCACCACTGATGAGATTGTAGCAGAAATGGAGAAACACCTTCGGAAACCACGTAACGTCATTCTGGATAGAAGAGAGTTGTATACGCGGTCACAAGAACACGGCGAGTCTTTCAATGACTTCATGATCGCTGTGAAGGAGATCTATCAATTTTGCGATTTTTGTACCCAATGTCAAGACGAACAAATCCGTGACAAAATCGTTACAGGGATCCGTGATAGCGCTACACTCGAGGAGTTATTGGCTACGGAATCTCTCACACTGGCTCGAACTGTCAGAATATGTCAGGCACGCGAGAACGCACAGAGTGGGCGTGAAACGCTGCACGGCCCGTACCACGGTCTCGAGCCGCCGGGTCCGGCGGCCATCGCCCGTGTGTCCCCTCGGCAGCGCGGTAGTGGCCGGCCAGGCCGGCTGGCCACTGGCCGGCGGTGCGCCTTCTGTGGGGGCCTATGGCACATTCGTCTGAGGGACTGTCCCGCTCGAAACAGCGTATGTGAGCTCTGCTCAAAACGCGGTCATCTGGCGGTGGTATGCAGAGCCGACCGCTCAGATCAGCCCCGGGTGTCCGACCCGGTCCGCCCTGGCAGCATGCCAGCCGGCGGCTCTGGTCAGGATTACAGATACCATAGGCGGTCCCAGGGAGATCACCTGCGGGGTATCGTGGTTGCTGACGTCACCACCCGGGACAGCGAGTCACACAAAGCCCCTGAAATACAGATCCCTGTCAGGCACCGCAACGGTAGCGGCGTGCTATCGTGGATACCAGACACCGGCGCAGAATCGACCGTGATCGGGCCGGACCTGGTCGAGGCAGTCGGTGGAAACCTACAAAATCTGGCACCAACTAACCACACGCTCTTCTCGGCAGATGACACGGAGCTCCAGTGCCTGGGCACTATACAGGCAGTGCTCCGCCTCGGCCCCAGCGAGGTCAGGACACCGATCTTCGTGGTTGACGGTGTCCGTTCTGCTCTCCTCTCCTGGTTTCATGCGAGAGATCTGGGCATACTACCCGCCTGCTTCCCACAGCCGGTGCTGCCACCACCCGACTCTGCTCATCATCAGCACGCAGAGGCAGTAACGAGTCTACCAGAGGCGACGGACGACTACACGGTTACAACGTCTGCGCCGGAGGCGGTCTCACACCGCCACGCCGATGTCAATCTGGTGAACGCCAGGATTCGGCCGGCAGCAGTGGACAATCTCCGGGGACGGTCTCCACGCAGCGTGACTGTCTGCCCGGTGGGAGCGTACCACACAGCTCACCCTGGCAGAACCGACGGCGGCGGCAGTGACGTCAGCATCGGGCCATCACCGACTGCAACAGCAGCAGAAGACGTCAGCGTCAGACCGTCACCGGCTGCTCCAACAGTAGTGGTAGGCGGTACGGCTGATTCCTGTGACACGAAAGTGTCGGTGGCGCCCACCACCAAACGGCAACACCAAGAAGGAACACCGGCACAGGTGGCGCCATCTCCACATTCGCTATCACCGCTGCACGTAAGATACCGTTCGCGTGGCAGGAACCAGTAAAGAAGGAGCTGGACGAGTTAGAACGCAAGGGCATCATCAAAGAAGTAGAGAAGCCGACCGAATGGTGCCATCCGATGGTCGTCGTGCCGAAGAAGGACTCCAACGATCCCCGCGTCTGCGTGGACCTGACAAAGCTGAATCAGCACGTGAGACGGGGACCACATCCTGTCTCGACACCTCATGACGTCATCACGGGGATCGGTAAGAACAGCCGTTACTTCACCAAGTTGGACGCGAAGAGTGGCTATTTTTAGATAGCGATCACTGAAGAGGACCAACCACTGACGACGTTTATCACTCCATGGAAGAGGTACATGTTCTGCAGGGCGCCGATGGGACTGGTGTCTTCTGGAGACGAGTACCTGAGACGAGGAGACCAGGCACTGGACGGAATCCCCAGAACATGCAAAGTCGTCGATGATATACTGGCCCACGACGAAGACTACGCGTCCCACCTGGACCACGTCTGGACGATCCTGGAACGCTGTGACAAGTACGGCATCACACTCAACCCGGCCAAGACGGCGTTCGCGGAATCAGAAGTCGGCTACTGCGGGTACACGCTGAGCCCATCTGGGTACACCCCCGATGGCCGTAAAGTGAAAGCCATCGCTGAGTTCCCGAAGCCTGCCAACATCAGCGATCTCCGCAGCTTCATGGGTCTGGTGGGTCAGCTCAGCGAGTTTTCACCGTGGATCTATGACGCCGCTGATCCACTGAGAGACCTGCTGAAGCCGAAGAATGAATGGCGATGGACAGCTCAACACGACAATGCCTTCGCCGCCGTGAAAAACGCGCTGACCTCCCCACCAGTGCTCGCCTACTTCTCACCAGCACTTCCAACGATGCTGCAAACTGACGCCTCCCGACGGCATGGCCTGGGATACGCGCTGCTGCAGCAGCACGGCGAGGACTGGAGACTCGTCCAATGTGGATCCCGCTTTCTCTCGGACACCGAAAGCAGGTATTCCGTCATCGAACTTGAGCTGCTAGCTGTCGTGTGGGCCACCACAAAATGTCGTATGTACCTGGCTGGCTGTCCCAAGTACACCCTTCTCACAGACCACAAACCTCTCATTCCGATACTGAACTCACGCTCAATCTGTGATATCGATAGCCCCAGATTGCTGCGACTTCGAGAGAAACTGTTGATGTACCAGTTCACTACGGAATGGAGAAGTGGGTCCAAGCACTCGATTCCCGATGCACTCTCCAGAGCTCCAGTCGAGCAGCCATCTACCGAGGACACAGAGGAGGAGGAGGAGCTGAACCGCCACCTCAGGCGGACGGTGATGTCCGCCATCAACGCCGTGACGAGGGACGGCACCCGCTTCACACCGCTGCCAGACAGTCCGCTGTCTCAAGTACGCGCCGCCGCTCAACATGACGATGAGTATCAAAAACTGAAACAAACGATCATCACCGGCTTCCCCGGCACTAAAGGAGAAGTCGATGGCGCTGTGAGACCGTACTGGGCAATGCGTGACCGCCTGACCATCGATGATGACTTGATCGTGTGCGGCCCTCGTCTGGTCATTCCTCGTCAAATGAGGAGCGACGTTTTGAAACGCCTACATGAGAGCCACCAAGGCATCCAACGGACCAAAATGCGTGCTCGGCAGACAGTATATTGGCCAAACATCGAAAACGACATCGCTAACATCGTCCGTTCCTGTCGTCTTTGCAGAGAGCACCTCCCGAGTCTTCAGAAGGAGCCGATGATGACGGACCCTCCACCGAGTCGCGTCTTTGAATCAGTGTCAACTGACTACTTCCATCACGCAGGAAGAACATACCTCGTGTATGTAGACCGGCTATCTGGATGGCCGATCGTGCGTGACTGTGCGGGAGACGCGTCGTCACGACACCTGATCAGCGCACTCAGAGACACGTTCTCGTCCACGGGTGTTCCATCCGTGCTACGTTCCGACGGCGGCCCACAATTTGCAGCGAAGCGGACCAGGGACTTTCTGGCCAGGTGGGGTGTGACCCACGTACTGTCATCCCCACACTACCCGCAGAGCAACGGGCATGCAGAAGCCGCCGTTGAATCCATCAAGCGCCTCATCGAAAAGACGACTGAACGGGGCGAGCTGGACGACGACGCCTTCGCCCGCGGCCTGCTCGAGTTACGCAACTCGCCGCGTGCCGACGGCCGCTCCCCGGCGCAGGTTCTCTTCGACCACCCACTGCAGTCGCCTGTACCCGCTCATCACCGGGCGTTCGCCGCCGAATGGCAGACTGCTGCCGAAGTGTGCGACGAGCGAGCCGCCGCGCTGCGTGAGCGAGTGCGTGATCATTACGATCAGACGGCCCGACCGCCCAAGGGTATCCGTCTCGGTGCGACTGTAGACGTGCAGGACCCTCGCACCGGTTTGTGGGACCGTACTGGGCCGATTGTTGGTGTCGGTGACAGACGCGACTATTTAGTGAAAATGTCAAGTGGTCGTGTGTATTGGAGGAATAGGCGTGTTCTCCGTCCGCATCATTTTCTGTTGCCGTCCTCCGTGTATGAACCCGATGCTACTGTCGTGCTGGCGCCGTCCAAACCATTGACAGCAACTGGGAAAGATTCCGTACGTCGTGACAGGAGCCCTGTGTCCGTACGAACGGAACCGCGTAGGAGCGGGCGGCTTAGAAAGCCACCGGAGAGGCTGGTTGTAGACCCGCAGCTCAAGTCGTATTGCTAGCGGACTATCGGTAGGTTGTGACTACTGGCGAGAGGAATGTGTTGGCGATGAATGTTGTTTTGCAAAGTGCAAATTTTTGTTTGTTAACATTTCAAATGACATTTTCCGTAAATGTCATTTTGGGGGGAGATGTTGCACCCCTGACCGTGCGCCTGAGCGCGCCCCTATGACCCCGGTCCGGTCCGAGCGAGGTCGGCCGGCCGGGGTCAGTCTGTACCGTTGGCTGGTCGCCAATACACGTAACAGTAGGGAAGGACGAATTTGTCAATGACCTTCATGAAGTACACAAGGTACTTGTTTTGTATTTTTCCAAACTTACAACTTTGAATTTAGGAATAACTTTATTTAATCCTTAAATTTAAATAAAATAATTTTAAAACCATAACGGTAGCTTAAGAAATTGTTGCTAACAAAATCAAAAGGTCATTATTTCCCTTTAACGCAATTGTATTTTAACGAATGGAGTTGGAGTTACGGCCACCACGTGGCACATACTAATTACTCGCCATTACTCGGAGAGCTGCTTTGACGCCGTGGTGGCTGATACTACTGACAGAATTTGCTTTTAGCTTAAATGATATTTCGACTGAGTCCATAATCCATATATCAAACATATATAGTTAAGCAGTTGGTATTGAGTAGTGTATTGGCAGTGTCTTAAGTAGTGAATCGGTAGTACAATGTATTGGTAATTGACATGTCCAATGGGTTAGCAGTTGTGCCGTGTTTCCCCTCAGGTTTCTGTCGGATGAGAGGAGCCTGGAGCGGCAATGTGACACCGTCCGTAACCTGGGCATCTGAACACCCCGTCAGCCAGGCCATGCTGCTCCGGCTGGGCAGCGTGCTGAGGATCCCCCGCCTGCTGGCACTGCTGACTTCCCTGCTGCTGCTGCTGCTGCTGATGTTGCTCTGGGGGAGAATGTTAAACCGGCTGCCTCACCATGCAGCACTTGGTGGTACGTAAAAATGGAACTGTGTACACATGCAAAGATGTCTATCTACACCCCTTTCCCGTACCCCGTTCTCGTACCCCGTTTCCGCACCCCGTTCCCGTGCTCCGTTCCCGTACCCCGTTCCCGTGCCCCGTTCCCGTGTCCCGTTCCCGTGTCCCGTTCCCGTGTCCCGTTACCGTGCCCCGTTCCCGTGCCCCGTTCCCGTGCCCCGTTCACGTGCCCCGTTCCCAGTTCCCCGTTCCCGTGTCCCGTGCCCGTGCCCCGTTCACATGCCCCGTTCCCGTGTCCCGTTCTCGTGCCCCGTTCCCGTGCCCCGTTCCCGTGCCCCGTTCCCGTGCCCCGTTCCCGTGCCCCGTTCCCGTGCTCCGTTCCCGTGCCCCGTTCCCGTGCCCCGTTCCCGTGCCCCGTTCCCGTGCCCCGTTCCCGTGCCCCGTTCCCGTGCCCCGTTCCCGTGCCCCGTTCCCGTGCCCCGTTCCCGTGCCCCGTTCCCGTGCCCCGTTCCCGTGCCCCGTTCCCGTGCCCCGTTCCCGTGCCCCGTTTCCGTGCCCCGTTCCCGTGCCCGTTCCCGTGCCCCGTTCCCGTGCCCCGTTCCCGTGCCCCGTTCCCCGTTCCCGTTCCCCGTTTTCATGCCCCGTTCCCGTGCCCCGTTCCCGTGCCCCGTTTCCATGCCCCGTTCCCGTGGCCCGTTCCCGTGCCCCGTTCCCGTGCCCCGTTCCCGTGCCCCGTTCCCGTGCCCCGTTCCCGTGCCCCGTTCCCGTGCCCCGTTCCCGTGCCCCGTTCCCGTGCCCCGTTCCCGTGCCCCGTTCCCGTGCCCCGTTCCAGTGCCCCGTTCCCGTGCCCCGTTCCCGTGCCCCGTTCCCGTGCTCCGTTCCCGTACCCTGTTCCCGTGCCCCGTTCTCGTGCCCCGTTTCCGAACCCCGTTCCCGTACCCTGTTCCCATACCCCGTTCCCATAGACAGGTTCGTATCCTTCTTAATAAACGTTTCATTTCAACATAGGAATTTAACGAGATGTTGAATGGTTACCAGTGGTGCCACTTATTCAGAGTGTTGTCCACAACACTGCGGGCCTCCGCGTACCAGGGCAAATGCTAGGGTCAAAACACACAGAGTCTGATGGCCTTTTTGTATCGATTCAAAGACCGTGCGAGTTCATTTAAATTCGAACAATGTTCTACGAGCTAGCCAAGGCCAAAGATTGTGCATTTGAGCTAACAATGTAAATCATCGTTGGTTTACCCATACCATGGAAAACATCTACTTGGACTGAAGGCTGCCCAGATTATTTCAGTCTGAATTGTTGAGTGAGTGAATGACTAAATAGCTGAATGGCCGCATTTCGCTTGAACAGTTGCAATGATATACCTGCTGATGTAAAGCTAACGGCTCTTAGTCTCATTTTGCAATCAACAAAATTGTGGGTGTATGAAGCGTTGAACACAGAAAAGAATTGGATGTCACCAGGTAAAATTAATATAATACAAATTTATGGCGGAAACAGAGAAACGGGACGGTCGAAGGTATCGGCATATAAGGTGTAATGTGCGGTGACCTTCACCTAACGAATAACGATATGACATTACACTGAAAGAAATCCTTCCTGTTTATCGTGTTGTTTCAATTTAGGGCTTCCTTTACAAATATACTTGAAAGCGAATACTAATACTAATAGATATTGATATCTAGAGGTAGCAAAATAACTACATCACGAGATTATGCCAATGATGTTCTTATCACATGTGTATTATTTTGTTCTTCCCAGGTTTGAAAAGCAACAATGTCCACTGGGCATTGACTACGGCTGGCCAGAGCCGGCCGGCTGGCCAGCCACCGGTGACTGGGACCGATCCACCTCCCTCGTCCACGAACACCACTGTCTCAGAGCCTTACCAGCAGCGGCAGCAGCTGGAGGCGGCTCGTCAGCTCCTGCGGCGGCACGCGTCGCAGCTGGAGGTGGCCGGCCACCCAGCGGTCTTCAGCGGCCGGCCGGTCCCCGAGGCAGAGGTCCGTCAGCTGCTGCTACTCTCCACCTGGCGCAGCGGCAGCTCCTTTGCCGGCCAGCTGCTGGCCTCCCAGCCGCTGGCCTTCTATGTGTTCGAGCCGCTCAAGTGGGCAGCCGGCAGCGGGGTTCAGCAGCAGGTTCAGCAGGTTCAGTCCGTAGCTGCCGAGCGACGCGCGCAGGTGCTGCGCGAAGTGCTGCGCTGCAACTTCAGCGCCATCGCGCAGCCCGAGGCGCTGACGTTTTCGATTCGGAGCGTCGTGGCCGACGCGGTGTGTGTCCGTCTACCAGACAGCTGCCGCAGCCGGGCTCTGCTGGAAGACATCTGCGCGCTGCACCCGGTGAGGGTCGTCAAGATAGTGCGGGCTCGCGTCAGGTACGTAGAGGACCTGGTGCGCGCCTCGCCGCGCCTGACGTTGGTGCTGCTGGTGCGGGACCCGCGCGCGGTGGTGTACTCGCGGCGGCGGCAGTCGTCCTGGTGCCGGCACAAGTGCGGCTCGGTGCCACTGCTGTGCCAGTGGATGGCCGAGGCGCTGCGCGAGGCGGCAGAGCTGGAGAGACAGCTACCTGGCAGAGTCCTGACCGTGCGGTACGAGCAGCTGACGCTGGACGTAGCCAGCGGCACGCGGAGTCTGTTCGCCGCGCTGCACGTACCGCTGACGAGACGCACGCTGCAGTTCCTGCTGCAGCACACGGGTCAGGCGCAGCAGCTGGCTGCTGGGCTGCTGGGCCAGCAGAGTCGGTTACAGCCGATGCAGAAAGTGAATGCACGCATGATGGAGAGTGAGAGAAGGAACCCGTACAGCACGTACCGCAACAGCAGCGCGAGGGCCCAGGGCTGGAGACGCACCATGAAGTACCAGCTGGCGAAAACTGCGCAGCTGCAGTGTGCGGAGGTGTTCCCCTTGATGGGGTACAGGATATTTCAAAGTCAGGCTGAGCTTAGAAATCTCACCATACCGTTGGAAACAGTAACGTGATTATACTGGAGATTAAACTGCCATTGAATTGATTCGATTCTCTCTGTGATAGGTAGGCGCATACGTATAATGAAAACACATGCAAATACGGATTTTATACAATTGCAGATTTCACCCACTCGCTTTCATCTCAGGATGTTTCAGTCAGTTTGAGCTTATAAATTTAATTCACAGTACCGTTAGAACTTAGAAATGGTGACGTAATTATGCTGGAGATTATCGTGCCTTTTGCACTAAATCGATTATCTCTCTGAGAGGCAGGTATGGCAGGTATGTATGTACAATGCACATGCATGCAATGAATAAAGCACGCAAATATATTGCTTTGCTTTCATCTCATATATACCGGCGACTAATTTTTTTTCGGCGACTATTGTTAGTGCCATTTAGCTTTGCTGTGTTCTTATGATGTGGTTTGGTAATTTCGTGTCAATCATGGAAGTCTATACACGGTGAATAGTGCGATGCAAGCATGTTGAAGCCAGCTATTCGCAGGGCGCTCAAGATAGCTTTGTCCGTTTTAATACAAAGATGGTCCGAAGTCGAACTTTGAAACTTGCGTGAATGTGTAGGTATGTACACAACACAGAATGTAGGCAAGTATAAGAGTTTGACGAAGGCGACTGCTTTGCCTTAAAGGGAATGCTTCGCCTTTGTATTAGTTTTGAACTGAGATAGCCATTATCTTTGGCCGTTATCGAAATGTCGAAAATACTAAGGTCATTTTCCCCAAACCTTAGCCGTTTTTAAGCAATTTAATTTATAATTTGAAAAATGGGGTCTAGGCTAGTGCCGCCGCTGATTGGCTGACAGCCCCTTTGTCAGCCAATCCCACTTTGTCAGCCAATCAGCGGCGGTCTATAGCTCAATAATGACGTCATCATCCCAAATTTTAAACCTTAATTTGTATAAAGTTAAGTGACTTTTCGAGAGATAAAAAATCACCATCGTTTTCAGCAGCACTTACTTCATATTTTCGACTACCACCAGCGTATATTTGACAACTTTCAGAAAGGTGAAACATTCCCTTTAAAGAAAGGTAAGTAGCTATTGGTTTGATTGTTGGATACGATGAAATTCACATCTGGAGCCCCTTTAGTTGAATTTTCATTTATATTGTGCTTTACTTGTTTTTTGTTTTGATATCAATACAACGATCGAACGATATAGTGAAGAAAATCAGAGGGAAGACGATGTCATGTAAAACGGCGCACCTAAGACAATAGACAATCGATTGAGCAATGTAAACGTACTGTCGAAAAGCAAAATGGCCCTCGATGTTCTGTTCGGCTACTGCTATCAGCGCTCACGAGCTGTTTTGTCGAAATGCTTTTGGCCGGCGCTAACGATACGCTAGCAAATTTGTATCGATATTCCGATATTATAAATGCTTCTTGTAGTGGTAAGCCCTCGGGGTCTACCCGATAACTTTTTGCTACCAGCCAGTTCTTGGGGTCTTTGGAATATCTCAGCAACTTGAACTAGTGTGCATCTGGAGAAATGAAAGGCATGGTTCGATTCAGAAAATTATGTTCTATAAACCAGTGTCAAACACCCCAAATAAGCGATGTCAGTAGTCACACTCCCTTTAAGGCGGCGGTTGAGTTGTATAATGCAATACCTTGATTGATATTTAGTTTTGTCATAGTTTCATATTTTGCGGAACCATGATGTTGCACCTTTGGTAGAACGTGTTGAACGTCTTCCTGCAAAACAGGACGCAACCATAGGAACAATGAGCTATTTTAAGGGTTTATTGGACATATAATGCTAGGCTATGTCTGCATTTTTTAGACTATTCAGGTGCCGTACAGTACCTACAACATTTTAAAATAAAGCTGAAGTAAACATAGACAGTGGCGTATTTAGAAATACGTCAAGGGGGGGGGGGCAAGCCATCAAGAGAGTGCCCCCCCCCCCCCCCAACATGAGGGCGCCGTCAGCGAAAGGTGTTGTTGAGCCGGGGGGGAGTAAATGATTTTTTAAAAAATCCTCCCCAGCCCTCCCACATACCTTCCCACATACATCCAAAGGCGCCCTTCGATGCACCTCTGAAGGCGCCCTCACACATACCTCCAAAGGCGCCCTTCGATGCACCTCTGAAGGCGCCCTCACACATACATCCAAAGGCGCCCTTCGATGCACCTCTGAAGGCGCCCTTCGATGCACCTCTGAAGGCGCCCTCTCACATACCTCCAAAGGCACCCTTCGATGCACCTCTGAAGGCGCCCTCACACATACCTCCAAAGGCGCCCTTCGATGCACCTCTGAAGGCGCCCTCACACATACATCCAAAGGCGCCCTTCGATGCATCTCTGAAGGCGCCCTCACACATACCTCCAAAGGCGCCCTTCGATGCACCTCTGAAGGCGCCCTCACACATACATCCAAAGGCGCCCTTCGATGTACCTCTGAAGGCGCCCTCACACATACCTCCAAAGGCGCCCTTCGATGCACCTCTAAAGGCGCCCTCACACATACATCCAAAGGCGCCCTTCGATGCACCTCTGAAGGCGCCCTCACACATACCTCCAAAGGCGCCCTTCGATGCACCTCTGAAGGCGCCCTCACACATACCTCCAAAGGCGCCCTTCGATGCACCTCTGAAGGCGCCCTCCCACTTACCTCCAGGGGCACCCTCCGATACACACCGGAAAGTACCCTTACACATACCTTCAAAGGCGCCCTTCGATGCACCTCTGAAGGCGCCCTCTCACATACCTCCAAAGGCGCCCTTCGATGCACCTATGAAAGCGCCCTCTCACATAGCTCCAAAGGGGACCTCCGATACACCTTTGAAAGCGCCCTCCCACATACCTCCAAAGGGCACCCTCCGATACACACCGGAAAGTGCCCTCACACATACCTTCAAAGGCGCCCTCCGATACATTTCTGAATGAGCCCTCCCACATACCTCCAAGGGCACCCTCCGATACACACCAGAGAAAGTGCCCTCACACATACCTTCAAAGGCGCCCTCCGATATATTTATGAATGAGCCCTCCCACATACCTCCATAGGCGCCATCCAATACACCTCAGAAGGCGCCCTCCCACATACCTTCAAAGGCGCCCTCTGAAACATCTACGAGGGCACCCTCACAAATAGCTCCAGAGGCGCCCTCTGCGATACCAGAGGCGCCCCTCTGGTCCTCACATTCAGCGAAGGGCGCCTTTGGAGGTATGTAGAGAGGGCGCCCTCGGGCATCGAAGAGATGTATCTGAGGGTGCTTTTGGACTATGTGGGAGGGCGCCTTGAGAGGTGTATTGGTGGGCGCCTCTGGAGGTATGTGGGAGGGCGCCTTTAGAGGTGTATCGGAGGACGCCTTCTGATATTTATTGGAGAACGCCTCCAAAAGTGTATTCGAGGGCGCCTTTGAAGGTATGTGGGAGGGCGCCATCGGAGATGTATCGAAGGGCGCCTTTGCTTTGGAGTCTGTAGGTATGTGGGAGGGCGCCTTCAAAGGTGCATCGGTGGGCGCCTTTGAAGATCTGTTGGAGGGCGTCTTCAGATTTGCATCGGAGGGCACCTTTAGAGGTATATGTGAGAGCGCCTTTGGAGGTATGTTTGATGACGCCTTCAGAAGTGTATCAAAGGGCCCCTTTGAAGGCATGTGGGAAAGCGTTTTCAGAGGTGTACTGGAGGTCGTCTTTAGAGCTATGTGGGAGGTCGCCTTCAGAGGTGTATCGTAGCGCACCTCATATTCAGCCGGAGCGCGCCTCACATAAATACGCCCCTGAACATATATTCGGTTAACAGTAAGGGAGAATGGATATAGTTTGGACGGCAGGATAGTCCGGGCAGAGTCAAACTTTCGGAAATTATTGAAGGTGGTGACACTGGCGGCGGCGTGTTTTTGGTTGTTTAACATTGTTAAACCTGTGTTGCTATTAATCATGATACAGGAATGATACCAGTGTAGATACCAGTGTAGACATCACCGGTGCCGGTGCCTCACCTTTAGCTGTCCTCTTCAGCCTCCCGCAGCCTCCCGAAGCCTCCCGCAGCCTCCCGCAGCCTCCCGCAGCCTCTCGCAGCCTCCCGCAGCCTCCCACAGCCTCCCGCAGCCTCTTGCAGCCTCTCCCAGCCTCCCGCAGCCTCCCGCAGCCTCCCGTTGCCTCCCGCAGTCTCTCGCAGCCTCTCGCAGCTCTCATTCGTTTCAACTCGTCTGCTCCGCCCAGCATGACGATCACGACATCACTACACACCACTGATGTACTGACCCGTACAGAACTGACCCGAATCTCCGAGCAAACCCTGGCATCACCTCGCTTGAGGTTCAGCGATGTTTCAGCCAATCAAAACAATCCCAGGCCCGATGACGTCAGCAGTACTAAATTGTTACGACACTCGAAAGGCGAAACCCCGCACAAAGTGTCACACATGCACCACCAGTGCCGCACAAAGAGAGACAATTTGTAAATATGTTAGTAACAACGTAATCGCAATACTGCACGGGGCAAGCGCGTAATCCTTCCGCACTGAGACGAGACTGCTCGGGCCGCCGCCCCGAGTGCACCGGTCCCCGTGCGGCCGGCCGGAGACTGCCCGCGGGGACCGTTCATAAGTGCCACGGATTCATAAGTGCCAGAGCTTATAAGTGCCACAATTCACAAGTGCCCAGGATTCATAAATGCCCAGAGTTCATAAGTACCCAGAGTTCATAAGTGCCCAGAGTTCGTAAGTACCCAGAGTTCATAAGTGCCCAGAGTTCGTAAGTACACAGAGTTCATAAGTGCCCAGAGTTCGTAAGTACCCAGAGTTCATAAGTGCTATGAATTCAAAAGTGCCAAGGGTTCATAATGCCCCAAACTTGTTTGGCGAATGAGGAGGCAGGATGCACGTCAGCATGACCAATAGGATCGGCTGCTAGACAGCAGGAGGCGGAGCCTATCCCAAGCGTTGTTCGGGTATACTCTCTGGCAGCGCACTGAGCCTTTTTATTTTTAGTCACAAGCGAATCTTAGACCGACCCGATCGGACTTAATGGCGTAGGCCTGTTTACTACTCGATCGGACTCGGGCTTAATGGCTACAAGCGAATATTAGGTTTCGTCCTGATCAGACTTAATAGCTGCGAGTGGTAGGTTTCGTCCCGATCGGACTTAATGGCTACGAGCGGTTGGTTTCGTTCCGATCGGACTTAATGCTACGAGCGGTAGTTTTCGTCCCGATCGGACTTAATGGCTACGAGCGGTAGGTTTCGTCCCGATCGGACTTAATGGCGGGGTTAGGTTAGGTTAGGTTAGTTGTTTCCTACCGGCTGCCACACTCTGGTACAGGGCTAAGTGCGCTGCCAGAGAGTGTACCCGGACGACGCTTGGGATAGGCTCCGCTTCCTGCTGTCTAGCAGCCGATCCTATTGGTCATGCTGACGTTCATCCTTCCTTCTCATTAGCCAATCACGTTTGGGGCATTATGAACCCTGGACACTTTTGAATTCATGGCACTTATGAACTCTGGGTACTTACGAACTCTGGGCACTTATGAACTCTGGGTACTTACGAACTCTGGGCACTTATGAACTCTGGGCACTTGTGAATCCTGGGCACTTGTGAATCCTGGGCACTTGTGAATCCTGGGCACTTGTGATTCCTTGGCACTTATGAATTGCGGCACTTATAGGCTCTGGCACTTATGAATCCGTGGCACTTATGATACGGACCCCTGCCCGCGGCCATGGCCCGACGGTAGTCGCGCGTGGGCGGCTCCAGGGACCGTGGGGCGGGCGGGACCCTGCTGTCTCGGCAGCCGCTCAAGGGCGGTTCCAGGAACAGCGGGTGGGACGCACGACTCCAACAGGCACCATCGGAACATAACGTTGAGAAAGGAACGTTTGTCATCCTCTCTCTTCACTAAAACTTACAAATGCCATATCATAGTTTGTATCCGTTTTCACAGCAATTCGAGCCTGTTGGCGATTTAGCCGGTCAAAATTATGAAACTGTACGGCATTGGTTCTCAAATAGAAAGTTATTACGGGTGATTAACTCCTTCCCTTGGGGTAATGGACCTGCAGACGGGGATAATGGCGATTGAGCTGCTAAGTGAGAAATCATACATACTACATCATCATACTATCATACTACGAGCAGACTACAAGCAACAGCACACATGCCTATCTATATTCCTGTCCCTAGATGGCACTAGTAGTAAACGCCTGTAGTTATGCTGTACCGCATTGCTTGAAGCCGAGAACTGCAATCTGCGCGATGCGGGAGGGAGTAACGAGTTATTCTGGTCCCCCATCATGTGACGTTTACCTACACTCCGGCCATCTTTGCAACATAGTTCTGATTTTGACTTTGATTTTGATAAGTGCCAAAGGGCTCATATCACCCAAATACTAACCATATTTGAATTGCTCAAGATTGGAGAGTTTTCGAATCATCGGGATGCATGACAAAGTGTCAGAATTTAGACACTTTTTCACGCATCTTCCGAGATCTTCCGAAAACATCACGGAGCGACGAACCACAAAACACTTCATTGAGCGCTAACGGCCTAACCCTGTCCAGCGTGTTCCAGATATCAAATTAACGGATGCACCTGGGGTTTGGTGAGATGGATAACTGATGCGTCTACAGACCGGACACAGACCATGGATCAAGAAGTTGTATTATAATGATATGCACTATCAGATCAAAAATGTGTAACACAGATAAAGTGCATGCTGCACTGCATGGCCACTCCCGGGAAACAGCAACAATATACCCGTCAATCACAGGTGGGATTGTCAACTGACCGCTGCCATCCGCACCACAAATGTCGCGCATGAGTAGCGAGCGTGTCACGGGCAACCAACGATCACCGACATCCAGAAGGAGAACAAATACCAACAAACGACATCCAGAAGGAGAATAAATACCAACAAACAACAGGACGTGACGGTGAAGCGGTTCGTTGCGTGGTGTATGGATTGTATAGTGCAACAAGTTACGAGATTTTAACCGGCCGTTCAGTGTAATCATAAGGAATAAAAACACCCATTTGAAAAGCGCAGTATTCTCCTATGATTTCTTTTGTTTTATTTTGTCTGCTTGTTCTTGGCACAAACAAAATGCAACAATGCATTTCTGAGTGTGGTCAATACTGTACGTATCAAGCATGTCATCTAACTAAAGGCTACGTTATAAATTCCTCATCTTGGTAGAGCCCAGAAGTTGAGAGGTAATAATACCTATATCCGCTACCGAGTCCGTGACTTCTTGATGATGAATGTAACCTCAAGCTATAAATATAGCGTCTACAAGATGATTTGAAATGTAATCTACAATTCTGAAGCTACAGAGCAAAACTCCTCCCGCACACCGTCGCGCTGTTTGGCGATACACACCATCACCACTCGACGCGCAGCAGCGACACAGCGTAGTGCTGCAGCCTACGAGCTGTGGCAGCCTCAGCCACAACGTTGCCAGTCTGTCTGGCCGCTGCTAGGCGGCCCTGTCCATCTGGGCCGTAGCAGAGCGGCCGGAGGCATCACTCAGCACGCTGTGTGTGTATGTGTGTGTGTGTGTATGTGTGTGTGCGGGGGCAGGGCGGCATGGGGAGGACGGTGTGGAAAAGCCGTGCTTTACTCTCGGATGTCGTGTCACGTGGCGGTAAGGCGAGGTTGGGTCAGCCACGAGGTGTCAGAGGTGACATCCGCTGAGGCTCACCGGCGACAGACATGGCGCAAAAGCGACAAACAAGCGGCACGCACGCCACGTTTGAGCAGCAGCCGACTGTGGCAAACCAATGCACTCGCCGCTCAGTGACCTATCCAGCAGGTATTTGAGCTTCCAGCTGGTCACATAACTAGCCGTGGTGCCCTGTCCTGGAGCGCACGCTCGTAACAGGCTCATACCAGACCAGACAGCTGTGCAGAATACCCAACAATCCCTCAGCACACGTGTCGAAAGGCCGCGTAGCCATTGGCGACCCAGTTTGCATAATTCACTCAAGGCTACAGCAGTACGTCAGTGAGACTTTAACGCACACATCACACTCTAAAAGCCAGTAACGGGACTTGATAGCACATCACTCGTGAACACGTCATAGCAACAAGTCCGACACGTCATAGCAACAAGCCCAACGTGGCCTGTGGGGAAATCGCACGAGCGCCCACAACATTCTTGGCGCAAATGATTCATGTGGATGTACACAGTTCATTGTTTCAGAAACTTGGGAATATCTTTGGAGGGGAGGGGGACTAAACCCCCTGTTACGGCACTGTTACTAAAACCCTCATTTCGAAAACAAGTAACTGGAAAGCATGTCAACGCAAATATACTCTGGGAATCATCGAAGCACAACAAAGCATGGATTATCGGTTGTGTGCTTTGCGTTTAAATGTCACTGATAATTTATTTTGCATGAAGGCACACTACAAGGCTCAACATCTATCGTTTGAGTTTCGATCGAATCATTACTTACCCCGTTTGGCTAAAGTAAGACACCTTCCAATGAATGAGCAACTTATGTAAGCTGAAATTTCTCATACTGGAATGATATACGTACATTGGGCCAGGACATCAGGGATTTGTGCGGAATTTTGAGCGACAAGGTAACCAAGCATGAGCTGACTAGCTACATATAGCAATATAGCATCATGCTACTTATCACGATATTCAATAAAATAGCAACTATGCCGCAATGTTGAATCCAACGTTCCATTTTAGGGAACAATACACATTGTGATTGTCACCACACGATCACCAAGACACTGAGATTGCTGCATTTAAGTTGATCACACGACAAGATAAGAAGTGTGCAAGGTCAAGCACCAATCGATTCCTTCAGTGGCACGGGAGTTTCTAGAGGGAACATTATGAAGTTCTCTGCCAGTGTGCCCGGGCGGCGTCACCACCGTCCAGCCCAGCTGCCGAGCCTGTCACCACCGCATCCGTCACCGGTCACCGACTCATCCGTCACCGGTCACCGACTCATCCGTCACCTGTCACCAACGCATCCGTCACGACCGTCACCGCCACCGTCGCCGTCACGGCTCCTGCAGTTCGACCCTGTTTTCGGTATATGATTAACTGATTGTCCATGTCGTTAGACCACCCCTGCAAACAGAGATAAATGTTAGGAATGTGAACATAGCACGCATTTTAGCAAGGTACATTTTGAGCAAAAACTGGATGACTTTATACCATAAAGTGACATAAACTAACGTCATGTCAAGTATACCACGCCCAGAGGATTTGTACCGTGTCACGTCATGTCAGACAGCACACGTCAGCAGAGAGCTCACTCTGTTGTAGCGACATGTCAGACACGTCACGTCAGCACACGTCAGATGGGGGTTCACTCCGTTGTAGCGTCATGTCAGACACGTCACGTCAGCACACGTCAGATGGGGGTTCACTCCGTTGTAGCGTCATGTCAGACACGTCACGTCAGCACACGTCAGATGGGGGTTCACTCCGTTGTAGCGTCATGTCAGACACGTCACGTCAGCCCACGTCAGCAGAGAGTTCACTCTGTTGTAGCGTCATGTCAGACACGTCACGTCAGCCCACGTCATCAGAGAGGTCACTCTGTTGTAGCGTCATGTCAGACACGTCACGTCAGCACACGTCAGATGGGGGTTCACTCTGTTGTAACGTCATGTCAGACACGTCACGTCAGCACACGTCAGATGGGGGTTCACTCCGTTGTAGCGTCATGTCAGACACGTCACGTCAGCCCACGTCAGCAGAGAGTTCACTCTGTTGTAGCGTCATGTCAGACACGTCACGTCTGCACACGTCAGATGAGGGTTCACTCCGTTGTAGCGTCATGTCAGACACGTCACGTCTTCACACGTCAGATGAGAGGTCACTCTGTTGTAGCGTCATGTCAGACACGCCACATCAGCCCACGTCAGCAGAGAGTTCACTCTGTTGTAGCGTCATGTCAGGCACGTCACGTCAGCACACGTCAGCAGAGAGGTCACTCTGTTGTAGCGTCATGTCAGACACGTCACGTCAGCACACGTCAGCAGAGAGTTCACTCTGTTGTAGCGCCATGTCAGACACGTCACGTCAGCACACGTCAGATGGGGGTTCACTCTGTTGTAACGTCATGCCAGACACGTTACGTCAGCACACGTCAGATGGGGGTTCACTCCGTTGTAGCGTCATGTCAGACACGTCACGTCTGCACACGTCAGATGAGGGTTCACTCTGTTGTAGCGTCATGTCAGACACGTCACGTCAGCCCACGTCAGCAGAGAGTTCACTCTGTTGTAGCGTCATGTCAGACACGTCACGTCAGCACACGTCAGATAGGGGTTCACTCCGTTGTAACGTCATGTCAGACACGTCACGTCAGCACACGTCAGATGGGGTTTCACTCTGATGTAGCGCCATGTCAGACACGTCACGTCAGCCCACGTCAGCAGAGAGTTCACTCCGTTGTAGCGTCATGTCAGACACGTCACGTCAGCACACGTCAGCAGAGAGTTAACTCTGTTGTAACGTCATGTCAGACACGTCACGTCAGCACACGTCAGATGGGGGTTCACTCTGTTGTAGCGTCATGTCAGACACGTCACGTCAGCCCACGTCAGCAGAGAGGTCACTCCGTTGTAGCGTCATGTCAGACACGTCACGTCAGCACACGTCAGCAGAGAGGTCACTCCGTTGTAGCGTCATGTCAGACACGTCACGTCAGCCCACGTCATCAGAGAGCTCACTCTGTTGTAGCGTCATGTCAGACACGTCACGTCAGCCCACGTCATCAGAGAGGTCACTCTGTTGTAGCGTCATGTCAGACACGTCACGTCAGCACACGTCAGATGGGGTTTCACTCTGTTGTAGCGCCATGTCAGACACGTCACGTCATCCCACGTCATCAGAGAGCTCACTCTGTTGTAGCGTCATGTCAGGCACGTCACGTCAGCCCACGTCAGCAGAGAGTTCACTCTGTTGTAGCGTCATGTCAGGCACGTCACGTCAGCACACGTCAGCAGAGAGTTAACTCTGTTGTAGCGTCATGTCAGACACGCCACATCAGCCCACGTCAGCAGAGAGTTCACTCTGTTGTAGCGTCATGTCAGACACGTCACGTCAGCACACGTCAGATGGGGGTTCACTCTGTTGTAGCATCATGTCAGACAGCCCACATCAGCACACGCCAGATGGGGGTTCACTCCGTTGTAGCGCCATGTCAGACAGCCCACATCAGGCCTGTTGTCACGATACGGTGTGACGTCACGAGTCGTAACGATCGTTCGCTGCCACCCCTGCCCTGCCCTGCCCTGCCCTGCCCTGCCCTGCCCTGCCCTGCCCTGCCCTGCCCTGCCCTGCCCTGCCCTGCCCTGCCCTGCCCTGCCCTGCCCTCCCCTCCCCTCCCCTCCCCTCCCCTCCCCTCCCCTCCCCTGCCCTGCCCTGCCCCCCTCCCCTCCCCTCCCCTCCCCTCCCCTCCCCTCCCCTCCCCTCCCCTCCCCTCCCCTCCCCTCCCCTCCCTGCACACCCGTGCCTGGTATTGCCCTGGCTTCCAGGTCAACACAGCCGCTGCCGTTAGTCGGCCTGGAGACATTGAGCTACGGCCGTAAACATAGGTTCGTCCTGCACGTGGTCAATGACCGATGCATCAAAGCAGGTCATAGCAGCTCCTTATGACAGCGCGTAGTATTAAGACTGCAGTAGGACATAGTGCATCAACTGCTGTGCGATATTGAGGCTACAGCGGTGCAATACTAGAATGACAGTGGTACAACGATCAGACAACAGGGGTAGACAAGTATTGTGGCAGTAGGACGCCAGTGGGTCGATTTTGGGATTATGGTTGGCCACGATGGGACGACATTAATTCAGCGGTTGAACGACAGTGAAACGACAGTAGAACAGCAGTGTGACAGTTCAGTGGACAATACCGGGATGACAGCATGATGGTGGTGAAACAGTGAGACATCAAGCGACAATACTTGACAATCGTCACGCCAAAACGGCCTGAGCACGTGGTGTGGGTGACTGTGTGTGACAGATGAATGTAACCTCAAGCTATAACTTTGATTGTTATCCTCTCCAATGACAATACTAATACTAATACTAGCCTGAAACCGTGACACGGTTTCAGGCTATGACAGTGTGACGGCGGTGTGATAAGGACGGGGTTCGGTGCGACAGTGGGTTTCAGTCGGGTGACAGTGTGACAGTGGGTTTCAGTCGGGTGACATTGTGACAGTGGGTTTCAGTCGGGTGACAGTGGGTTTCAGTCGGGTGACAGTGTGACAGTGGGTTTCAGTCGGGTGACAGTGGGTTTCAGTCGGGTGACAGTGTGACAGTGGGTTTCAGTCGGGTGACAGTGTGACAGTGGGTTTCAGTCGGATGACAGTGGGTTTCAGTCGGGTGACAGTGGGTTTCAGTCGGGTGACATTGTGACAGTGGGTTTCAGTCGGGTGACAGTGGGTTTCAGTCGGGTGACAGTGGGTTTCAGTCGGGTGACAGTGGGTTTCAGTCGGGTGACAGTGGGTTTCAGTCGGGTGACAGTGTGACAGTGGGTTTCAGTCGGGTGGTAGTGTGACAGTGGGTTTCAGTCGGGTGACAGTGTGACAGTGGGTTTCAGTCTGGTGACAGTGTGACAGTGGGTTTCAGTCGGATGACAGTGGGTTTCAGTCGGGTGACATTGTGACAGTGGGTTTCAGTCGGGTGACAGTGGGTTTCAGTCGGGTGACAGTGGGTTTCAGTCGGGTGACAGTGGGTTTCAGTCGGGTGACAGTGGGTTTCAGTCGGGTGACAGTGGGTTTCAGTCGGGTGACAGTGTGACAGTGGGTTTCAGTCGGGTGACAGTGGGTTTCAGTCGGGTGACAGTGGGTTTCAGTCGGGTGACATTGTGACAGTGGGTTTCAGTCGGGTGACAGTGGGTTTCAGTCGGGTGACAGTGTGACAGTGGGTTTCAGTCGGGTGACAGTGTGACAGTGGGTTTCAGTCGGGTGACAGTGGGTTTCAGTCGGGTGACAGTGTGACAGTGGGTTTCAGTCGGGTGACAGTGTGACAGTGGGTTTCAGTCGGGTGACAGTGGGTTTCAGTCTGGTGACAGTGGGTTTCAGTCGGATGACAGTGGGTTTCAGTCGGGTGACAGTGGGTTTCAGTCGGATGACAGTGGGTTTCAGTCGGGTGACATTGTGACAGTGGGTTTCAGTCGGGTGACAGTGTGACAGTGGGTTTCAGTCGGGTGACAGTGGGTTTCAGTCTGGTGACAGTGGGTTTCAGTCGGATGACAGTGGGTTTCAGTCGGGTGACATTGTGACAGTGGGTTTCAGTCGGGTGACAGTGTGACAGTGGGTTTCAGTCGGGTGACAGTGGGTTTCAGTCTGGTGACAGTGTGACAGTGGGTTTCAGTCGGATGACAGTGGGTTTCAGTCGGGTGACATTGTGACAGTGGGTTTCAGTCGGGTGACAGTGGGTTTCAGTCGGGTGACAGTGGGTTTCAGTCGGGTGACAGTGGGTTTCAGTCGGGTGACAGTGGGTTTCAGTCGGGTGACATTGTGACAGTGGGTTTCAGTCGGGTGACAGTGGGTTTCAGTCGGGTGACAGTGGGTTTCAGTCGGGTGACAGTGTGACAGTGGGTTTCAGTCGGGTGGTAGTGTGACAGTGGGTTTCAGTCGGGCGGTAGTGTGACAGTGTGACAGTGGGGCCGGGTTACCCGTGTCCGGGTCAGCCTCAGTGTGACAGTGGGGCCGGGTTACCCGTGTCCGGGTCAGCCTCAGTGTGACAGTAGGGCCGGGTTACCCGTGTCCGGGTCAGCCTCAGTGTGACAGTGGGGCCGGGTTACCCGTGTCCGGGTCAGCCTCAGTGTGACAGTGGGACCGGGTTACCCGTGTCCGGGTCAGCCGGCCCCACTGCCGCCTCACTGCCGTCACAATGTGGCTCACCTGCACTGTACGTGACGTGACCGTAACACCGTCACGTGACACTCACCTTCACTGTACGTGACATGACCGTAACACCGTCACGTCACACTCACCTTCACTGTACGTGACGTGACCGTAACACCGTCACGTCACGAGGCAGCAGCGGTCGGCGGCCGGCGGCCTACCGGCGCTGGCTCCTCTCTGATCATCGGCGCTCCACACAGACACACGGTGCCCAGGTCAGGCGACATGAGCGCCACCGTGCTGTACAGACACTCGACATTAGGGCAGCGCAGATCCGGGTCTGCCCGACGCCCGCCGGCCGTGCTCGAGGCCGTGCTCGAAGCCGTAGTCGGCGCCGTTCTAGAGACCGTGCTCGATGCCGTAGTCGGCGCAGTTCTCCAGGCTGAGGTCGGGCCCGTAGTCGGGGCCGTGCTGGCCGCCGTGGACGGAGCCTGGCTCTGGGGTGCTAGCGGCGGCTCGTACGAAGGGTCCGAATACGAGACTGAGTGATCGGCCTCGGCGGCAGCAGGGACGGCTGGGGCTGAGGCGGTGGCAGCCGGGGCTGACGAGGCGGAGGCGGCGGAGGACGGCATACGGTCAGCAACAGCGACAGCAGCCGCGGCGGACTGCTGACGCTCAGCAGCTGTAGCGGCGGACCCGAAGGAGGACAGCTCGATAGCCGTATCGAGGACGGCAGAGAGCGGTCGGCCCAGCAGCTGCTCGGCCTCGGGGTCGGCCCGTCGGCGCCGCTTCACGTCTGTACCGCTGTGAGTGAGCCGGCTCTCCGGTGACCCACCAGGAGACGAGGGGACACCGCCACCTCGGCCTGCCACAGACAGACACGGCACACGTCAGAGGACACATCACATCGGCGACCCACCAGGAGACGAGGGGACACCGCCACCTCGGCCTGCCGCAGACAGAGACACGGCACACGTCAGAGGAGACGGCAAATGTCGGAGGAGACAGCATACGTCAGAGGATAGATGACATGTCAGAGGAGACGGCACACGTCAGAGATGATGATTATTTGGGCTTAAGGCCACCACAACTGCTAGGTTATATGGCGCCCATGTCACACGTCAGAAGAGGCCCTACACGTCAGATGGGACGAGACATCATACGTCAGAGGAGACATCACACGTCAGAGGACAAATCATACGTCAGAGGAGGCCCTACACGTCAGATGGGACGATACATCACACGCCAGAGGGGACATCACAAGTCAGAGGACACATCATACGTCAGAGGAGCCACCACACGTCAGATATGACGAGAGACATCATACGTCAGAGGAGCCACCACACGTCAGATATGACGAGAGACATCATACGTCAGAGGAGACATCACAAGTCAGAGGACACATCATACGCCAGAGGAGACACTACACGTCAGATGGGACGAGACATACGTCAGACAGGACAAATATCACACGTCAGAGGAGCCACCACACGTCAGATATGACGAGAGACATCATACGTCAGAGGAGCCACCACACGTCAGATATGACGAGAGACATCATACGTTAGAGGAGACATCACAAGTCAGAGGACACATCATACGTCAGAGGAGCCACCACACGTCAGATAGGACGAGAGACATCATACGTTAGAGGAGACATCACAAGTCAGAGGACACATCATACGCCAGAGGAGACACTACACGTCAGATGGGACGAGACATACGTCAGACAGGACAAATATCACACGTCAGAGGAGCCACCACACGTCAGTTAGGACGATACATCATACGTTAGAGACATCACAAGTCAGAGGACACATCATACGTCAGAGGAGCCACCACACGTCAGATAGGACGAGAGACATCATACGTTAGAGGAGACATCACAAGTCAGAGGACACATCATACGCCAGAGGAGACACTACACGTCAGATGGGACGAGACATACGTCAGACAGGACAAATATCACACGTCAGAGGAGACATCACACGTCATACGAGACGGGAGATATCACGGAGACCTATCTATCGGATAGGATGTCATCGAATGTATATCGGAGCGGTGCGTATGTGTAGCAAAATCGAAGTTCATATTTCCCAAAATAATTGTCTTATGTTTGTTTCCAAAACGGAAAATGCCGACCCTGCATGGTATTACAATGTTTTACCAATGACGTTCATTTCCTACCTCGACCAGCATAATATCACCTTCGCTGTATTTTTCGCATCAGTACCTGTGGATTTATCCGCATCGACGTTCTCTACCCGACACTGATTTTGTTAAACAGCAACGCTCAACCATATCGGCCATCGTCAGTCACATCGTAGGATATCGGCCATCGTCAGTCACATCGCAGGATATCGGCCATCGTCAGTCACATCGCAGGATATCGGTCATCGTTAGTCACTCCGCAGGATATCGACCATCGTCAGTCACTTCACTGGATATCGGACATCGTCAGTCACTCCGCAGGATATCAACCATCGTCAGTCACATCGCAGGATATCGACCATCGTCAGTCACATCGCAGGATATCGGTCATCGTCAGTCACTCCGCAGGATATCGACCATCGTCAGTCACTTCACTGGATATCGGACATCGTCAGTCACTCCGCAGGATATCGACCATCGTCAGTCACATCGCAGGATATCGACCATCGTCAGTCACATCGCAGGATATCGGTCATCGTCAGTCACATCGCAGGATATCGACCATCGTCAGTCACTTCACTGGATATCGACCATCGTCAGTCACTTCACTGAATATCGGCCATCGTCAGTAGGGTGTGTCACTAGTCAAGATTCAAAACGGCCCTATGATTTCCCCTTGCTCTGAGGGCCCAGAAAAACGTTACTGATGTTCGTTTTCTCCAACTCGCTAAACAAGAGCAGCGCGGAGCACGAGAAGTTTGCCCTATCTCAAAACCTTAGCGACACCAGCGCCACCCTGGTGGTGGAAGATTGTACTAACGTACAACCATTCATTCTAAGCATCACTGCGGCTCTCCAATTGCAACGAGGATCATAGAACAAAGTCTGATATAATCACGAGGCTTTATATGACAGCTAGTGCAAATAATACTGTGTATTTGAAAGAAATGCACCCCATTTGGTGCTGGGGAAAGTTAAGGTACCTTCTATCTCATCAGTGACATATCACATAAGGCCATGGGTGGAGCTTTTCAGGAAAAAAGTTGGTGGGGTAAAATGCCATATTGGTTGGCTGTTTGGCATGGTTGAGGTGGAAAATGGCAATTTTAAAGCCAGGAAGCATTCAAATCTGACAACAGTTGGTGGGGCAAAACACAAAGTTGGTGGTGCAGTTGCCCCACCATTTGAATGGGAAACTCCACCCGTGCACATAACCCATACTCTAAGCGTGAATATTGGCTATTGGCCAACCCCACCAATCACCATAATACGCAGATCAGATTGTTATGAACATATGTATATTATATAACATATTGAACATATGAACATTTGAGACTTGGGGACATATCATATTCGTTATGACATAGCAACATCTAATTAATAATTGCCGATGATGTCTTTACTCATCCATTCATTACCCAAATCTGATCACCAAACACTGTTTAGGGAGCAACACCTTCCTAACACTGGCTGCCGTGACGACTCAAACTACAGAAAACTGTACAGTAGCGGATCCAGGGGTATGGGCTGAAGCCTGTGGCCAACCCCACAAACGGCGCCCTCGGGAACCGCCGTTTTCTAAGGGAACTGCCTTAGAAAACGGCGCCCTCGGGAACCGCGGCGCCGAAGGCGCCGCGACGCCGTTCTTGCAAAGGATTTGCCGGCGCCGAAGGTGCTGTAGCGTTCTTGGGAGGCCGCCAGGGCGCCCTTGTGTCCACCGACATAGTCGTAGCACTCTTGAAAAGCACCCTGGCACCCTCAGAAGACAGCTTGCCGCCCTCACAACGCATTATGCGGCCCTCAGAAGGTACATCGCCGCCCTCGGAAGGCATCATAACGCCCTCGGAAAACATCGTGTCGCCCTCAGAAAACATCGTGTCGCCCTCGGAAGACATTTTTCCGCCCTCGGAGTGCATTATGCCGCCCTCGGAAGATGTCTTGTTGCCCTCGTAAGGCATATTGTCGCCCTCAGATCGCATTATGCCGCTCTTGGAAGGCATCCGCCCTCCTCAGAGTCCAGAGAGCATTATGCCGCTCTCGAATTTTGATTCGCCACCTGACTTCACGATCTAAAATTGGATTAGCCGGCTGACCACCGATCCAAAAATGTATTTCACACTGTGGTCGTTGTGTCGCGGAATCAATATTTAGATCGTCATTTACGTGGAGTAAGGGCAATTACCGAATCTGGTCACATTTATTATTCCGATATATTGATGGACAACATGTTCTCCAACACTTTTTAACCTCCGAGTATGCGTATGTTGCTCCGAATTGGCCTAATGACATAGGCCTCACAGTTTGATAGTGCATATATGCCCAAATATGGGCATAACAAAATATAAAAATTTATTGATCTATTTTGTATCACCTCTGTAGTTTGCCCAACTGACATGTTGAGAGAAGACGAAAAATAGATGCAACATAAGGTACGGAACGTTTCACGTCAATATATAGTTTTCAAGATATTGAGAAAATCCGAGAGGGAGCAGATTCTGCCCCCTCCCTTCCCTCCGGGGGGGGGGGGGGAGGGGGGCTGGTTAAGGAAGAGGCATATTTTACCCGTTTAATTGACATCTTGTATTGGCGCCCCCCTGTTACCGAGGAAATATGCCGCCCTCGGGCCTGCAGCCCCCTGCCTTAGATAATCCTGGATCCGCCACTGAGAACACATACGCCAGATTATAAACTTGGCAGCGCACCTACCAACCAATCGACAGAAAAAACGGTATCATTTAGCAGACAAACATTAGAAGGATATATATTACAAACATACGTATATACGGCGGCATGCGGGGCGGAGCATGGCGAGGCATGTCACTGGTTTTGAATGTCGTTTTATCGTGACTGACTGTGACTGGGAAGAGGCGCTTCAGCTGGTCACATCTAAAACACCTGCTGGCGGTGACGGAGCCGGCTGCAGATGAGCCCGTGACGCTGCTCCTCACCAAAAAAACGCACCAGTAGCCTCCGTCATCACCTTCACCGCGCGCTCCACAGCCATCGTAGGCACCGGGTAGGCCCCGACTTGAAGCGGCGGAGTGACGAGGCTCGCCAGCTTCTCGTCACAGAGCTCAGACATAAGCGGCGGCTCACTCACCAGCTCCGTCTCCCAGTCGAACAGCTCGGTGATGCTGGTCGCAGCGTAGTTGATGACCGGGGCCTGTATGGGCTGATTACTGACTGGTTCTTCCGGCACTGACAGATGACGTATATATCACACTGGCAGCGACCCGCACATCGCCATTGCCTCCACCTTAGAACACATTTGCCTGATCATCCGGTATCTGGCAGATTACTGCATACCGTCGTGGTTTTGCATCCGTAGGCACAGCGGCTGGTGCAAGGCCCCAGCAACTTCATCTAAAGCTTGCAGCTGCTTCAGGCTCTGCCGACCAAGCTGTAAGACATGATCCGGCCCTTCATGCAGCGCAGCGCAAAGCTTACTGGGCGCAACCGGAGTCGGTGCTGCTGGCTATGGTGGCGCAGGAGGATGGAAATGTCCGTGCCTAGACTGTGAGCGTCATCTCTCAGTGCTGGAAGACGACGATATGATTATTTTATATTATACCTTATGGGCGCCGCAACTGGTAGGATATATGGAGACAATGTGCCGGAAGAAGAACTGGCTAGAAATCAGCCCCTGCACGCTCCCGGTCATCAACTACGCTGCGACCAGCATCACCGAGCTATTCGACTGGGAGACGGAGCTGGTGAGTGAGCCGCCGCTCATGTCTGAGCTCTGTGACGAGAAGCTGGCGAGCCTCGTCACCCTGCCGCTTCAAGTCGGGGCCTACCCGGTGACTACGGTGGCTGTAGAGCGCGCGGTGAAGGTGATGACGGAGGCTACTGGTGCGTTTTTTTTTGTGAGGAGCAGCGTCACGGGCTCATCTGCAGCCGGCTCCGTCACCGCCAGCAGGTGTTTTAGATGCGACCAGCAAACAGTCATGATAAACAAACATTCAAAACCAGTGACATGCCCCGCCATGCCCTGCCCCGCACGCCGCCGTATATACGCATGTTTGTAATACGTATCCTTCTAATGTTTGTCCGCTAAATGATACCGTTTTATTTTTATATCGTTGGTTCGTTGGTAGGTGAGCTGCTAAATTTCTAATCTGGCGTATGTGTTCTGTAACTTTTGAGTCGTCGCGGCAGCCAGTGTTAGGAAGGTGTTCCTCCCTAAACAGTGTTTGGTGATCAGATTCGGGTAATTAATGGATGAGTAAAGACATCCTCGGCAATTAATTAGATGTTGTTATGTCATAACGACTATGATATGTCCCCAAGTCTCAAATGTGCAATATGTTGTATAATATACATATGTTCATAACAATCTGATCTGCGTATTATGGTGATTGGTGGGGTTGCACGGTGCGTTGGCCAATAAGCAATATTCACGCTTAGAGTATGGGATATGTGATATGTCACTGATGAGATAGAAGGTGCATCAGCCTTCCCCAGCACCAAATGGGGTGCATTTGTTTTAAATATACAGTATTATTTGCACTAACTGCCGTGTAAAGCGTCGTGATCATATTAGACTTTGTTTTGTAATCCTCGTTGCAATTGGAGAGCCGCAGTGATGCTTAGAATGAATGGTTGTAGGTTAGTACAATCTTTCACCACCAGGGCGGCACTGGTGTCGCTAATGTATTGAGATAGGGCAAACTTCTCGTGCTCCGCGCCGCTCTTGCTTAGCGAGTTGGAGAAAATGAACATGAACATCGTTTTTCTGGGCCCTCGGAGCAAAGGAAAATCATAGGGCCGTTTTGCTCCTTAGAAATTGATATAAATATGACACACCCTAATCGTCAGTCACATTGCAGGATATCGGACATCGTCAGTCACTTCACTGGATATCGACCATCGTTAGTCACATCACAGGATACTTCACTTCACAGGGAAAGTTTGATCATGTATCGGACCTGCTTGAGAAGCTGGGTTGGCTCGGCGCGGAGAACCTGGTCTTGTACCACACTTTGTGTTTGACACACAAAGTGCGCCGTCTCGGCGAGCCTGAGGAGCTGGCCGCGGGTCTCGCCACTGTGGCTGAGATGCGCGAGGTGCGGGAAGTGTCAGGCAGGACCACTCGCCAGGACTGCGACCTGTTTGTGCCCCGGTCGCGCACTGAGATGGGGAAGAGGCGCTTCAGCTGTCGCGGTCCGGCACTGTACAACTCGTTGCCCCCAGACCTGCTGGAGCTTCCCGTGCCGCCGTTTGCTCGCCGCCTAAGGCGAGATCTGTCGGCTCAGTCTGCCGCGCCCGACTGACTCTATTAGCCGTTTACCGGGCCCGTATGTGATGTGCTTCATTTTGACCTGTATAAATGTGTGAGTGAATGTGTTGCGCATCCGCCTGACCATTTGACTTTCTTTTATCTTCCGACGAGAGGTGGTAACAGCCACACGCTTGTTGTGGATCACTTTAATATACGTCTGAGTCTGAGTCTGATATCGGCCATCGTCAGTCACATTGCAGGATATCGGCCACCGCCGGTCACATCGCAGGATCTACCTTCCTTGAATAACAAAGGCGTTCCTCGCGAGGGTGGCATGTGACCTTCGCTGACATTGTGCCACTCTGCGTCATGCTTAATCAATGAGCTACTGCATATTTGATGATGCTCACCATCACGTTTCCTCCAGACACGGCAAACATACCGGTCATGCCAGGGGCTTAGCCGACGAACCACCCTGACTTCTACTTCTACCAGTAGAATGATAGACTGTGACCACTCCGCCATTTCACGGCTCATTTCACAGCCACTCGCGTTATGACGCGAGTAGCCATACAGTCCGGGCCCGGACCGGACTGTATGGCCATTCAGTCCGGGCCCGGACCGGACTGAATGGCCATACAGTCCGGGCCCAGACCGGACTGAATGGCCATACAGTCCGGGCCCAGACCGGACTGTATGGCCAGCCAGCCGCTATGGACCGGACTGTATGGCCAGCCAGCCGCTATGGATAGGACTGTATGGCCAGCCAGCCGCTATGGACCGGACTGTATGGCCAGCCAGCCGCTATGGACCGGACTGTATGGCCAGCCGCTATGGACCAGACTGTATGGTCAGTCGCTATGGACCGGACTGTATGGCCAGCCGCTATGGACCAGACTGTATGGTCAGTCGCTATGGACAGGACTGTATGGCCAGCCGCTATGGACGGACTGTATCACCAGCCGCTATGGACCGGACTGTATGGCCAGCCAGCCGCTATGGACCGGACTGTATGGCCAGCCGCTATGGACCGGACTGTATGGCCAGCCAGCCGCTATGGACCGGACTGTATGGCCAGCCAGCCGCTATGGACCGGACTGTATGGCCAGCGAGCCACTATGGACCGGACTGTATGGCCAGCCAGCCGCTATGGACTGGACTGTATGGCCAGCCGCTATGGACCGGACTGCATGGCCAGCCGCTATGGACCGGGCTGTATGGCCAGCCAGCCGCTATGGACCGGACTGTATGGCCAGCCAGCCGCCATGGACCGGACTGTATGGCCAGCCGCTATATACCGGACTGTATGGCCAGCCAGCCGCTATGGACCGGACTGTATGGCCAGCCAGCCGCTATGGGCCGGACTGTATGGCCAGCCGCTATGGACCGGACTGTATGGACAGCCAGCCACTATGGACCGGACTGTATGGACAGCCAGCCGTTATGGACCGGACTGTATGGACAGCCAGCCGCTATGGACCGGACTGCATGGACAGCCAGCCGCTATGGACCGGACTGTATGGACAGCCAGCCGCTATGGACCGGACTGTATGGACAGCGGCTATGGACGGACTGTATAACCAGCCGCTATGGACCGGACTGTGTGGCCAGCCGCTATGGACCGGGCTGTATGGACAGCCAGTCGCTATGGACCGGGCTGTATGGACAGCCAGCCGCTATGGACCGGACTGTATGGCCAGCCACTATGGACCGGACTGTATGGTCAGTCGCTATGGACCGGTCTGTATGGCCAGCCAGCCGCTATGGACCGGACTGTATGGCCAGCCAGCCGCTATGGACCGGACTGTATGGCCAGCCAGCCGCTATGGACCGGACTATATGGACAGCCAGCCGCTATGGGCCGGACTGTATCACCAGCCACTATGGACCGGACTGTATGGCCAGCCGCTATGGACGGACTGTATCACCAGCCGCTATGGACCGGACTGTATGGCCAGCCAGCCACTATGGACCGGACTGTATGGCCAGCCGCTATGGACCAGACTGTATGGTCAGTCGCTATGGACAGGACTGTATGGCCAGCCGCTATGGACGGACTGTATCACCAGCCGCTATGGACCGGACTGTATGGCCAGCCAGCCGCTATGGACCGGACTGTATGGCCAGCCGCTATGGACCGGACTGTAAGGCCAGCCAGCCGCTATGGACCGGACTGTATGGCCAGCCAGCCGCTATGGACCGGACTGTATGGCCAGCCGCTATGGACCGGACTGCACGGACAGCCAGCCGCTATGGACCGGACTGTATGGACAGCCAGCCGCTATGGACCGGACTGTATGGACAGTGGCTATGTACGGACTGTATAACCAGCCGCTATGGACCGGACTGTGTGGCCAGCCGCTATGGACCGGGCTGTATGGACAGCCAGCCGTTATGGACCGGGCTGTATGGACAGCCAGCCGCTATGGACCGGACTGTATGGCCAGCCACTATGGATCGGACTGTATGGTCAGTCGCTATGGACCGGACTGTATGGCCAGCCAGCCGCTATGGACCGGACTGTATGGCCAGCCAGCCGCTATGGACCGGACTGTATGGCCAGCCAGCCGCTATGGACCGGACTATATGGACAGCCAGCCGCTATGGGCCGGACTGTATCACCAGCCACTATGGACCGGACTGTATGGCCAGCCGCTATGGGCCGGACTGTATCACCAGCCGCTATGGACCGGACTGTATGGCCAGCCGATATGGACCGGACTGTATGGACTGTATGGCTGGTCGGTGCTCCATAACAGGCGGCTCCATTACGGTGAATGATAGGGACAGACCCTCGCCTCCGATAAACGCCGGACTAGGCTGGTGATCAGGCACCAGACAGGCGGACAATGCGGCAGCAACGCCAACAATGAGCTGAGATGGTGCTCCGCGGGCAGCGGACACCATTAACGCACACCTGGAAGTAACTAACAGACACGGGCCAAAGCCCAGAAAGGGATCTAGGACCCGAGAAAGGATCTTCATGATCGAATACCTGGACACGCATTGCTTACTGACTGCAGCACAACACGGATACAGAAAACTGCACTCAACCGAGACAGTTCTCAGCGTCATCACTGACTGCGTCCTTCATGCCATGGACAACGGCGATATTTCAATTTTGGTCCTTCTCGATCTTTTCAAATGTTTTGACGTTGTGCCTCACCAGATACTTCTAGAAAAACTTAAACTATACGGTGTCGACACCGACTGGTTTGCCAACTATTTGACGGGACACCTGCAGCAGGTGCGAGTACGCAGTCCTGACGGCTCGAACATAACGTCCCGGCAGAGAGAAAACAAAATCGAGGTGTTTTTTTGCGCCAATCATATCTTTAGTTTGGGATGTGTAGTTATCTTTAACAGCGTTTTGCTAACTCACGGTACGGCGGTACCCAATCAACTGACACCAACGTGTTGGCGCGTCGGAACATTTTTTCTCCTCTGAATAGGGGTACCCTCAAAATATAGTGGACCAAATCCGTTGAGTTTTCAGATTTGGTTATAGGTAGGGGCACCACTGCAATTTATGCCAATGATTGGTATAATGATTGACTGCAATTGATGGTAGGGGCACCACTGCCCTTGCAGATTTTCTGGATCCGCCCCTGTGTAGCTCGTAGGCTATTGGACCGATGGTTTCACTGATGTACTCAGGAGTACCAGTCCTGATAGCTCGCTGGACTGCGCAGACTGTGTGGTGCTAACTCAGCCGCTCGCAGCCAGCCGAGCTGCTCGATAGCATCCGAGATATGATCACAGAGTCTGCGACCACTGACCACTCACGCACAAAAGTTGATGACCTTCTGCACGCGAGCCATCTGTGTCACGCCACACGATCCGTACACGCTCATACAGTAACGAACGATTGATAGGACACGAGCCTGCACAATGATCTTCAGTGTGCTCGCCGGTAGCACGTGACGGGCGTGGCTGAGAGTGAGCAGAATACCTGTACATTTGGAAGTCATGGCGTCAATATGTGCGTCTGGTAGTTCAGATGGCGGGATAGATAGAGCGGAGAGTCCCAGGGTCCTGCAACGTCCCTGCATCACCTAACACGGACACACAGAAGGTGATCGTGACCGGAGGGAGGCGCCTTAACCCTATTTGTAACAGGGGGGCGGATTCCGCCCCCCCCCCCCCTCATGTTTTTTGCAGATATCTCCAGAACGGCTGAGAGCAGGCCCATTAAATTTTGGGACTTTTCCAAGAATTGAATTCCGCATTTGGAGTCAAAATTTTGAGTTCTTAACCTGAACAGAGGCGGTTCCAGGGCACGGTTTTGGCAGGGTTCGGCGGCGACATTTGGCGATAATACGGAAATGCGATCTTCACGGTTTCTTCCTAACTGCCTCAAGTATGAAGGAGTTACATCGGTTTACGGTGATTGCAACAAGGGCAAATTAGTTTATGTTAATGCAATATCATAAAAATTGCATGGCAGAGGCGTGTCAGGGATCAGGCGGCTACCACCACCAGGAGGTATGGTCAACTGCTGTAACCCCGGACACATCCTATTCTCAGGCTTTTCATGTTATCAGAATGTTAACAATACGCTGACAAGACTGAATCAGGCGGCTACCACCACCAGGAGGTATGGTCAACTGCTGTAACCCCGGACACATCCTATTCTCAGACTTTTCATGTTATCAGAATGTTAACAATACGCTGACAAGACTGAATCAGGCGGCTACTACCACCAGGAGGTAAAGTCAACTGCTGTAACCCCGGACACATCCTATTCTCAGTCTTTTCATGTTATCAGAATGTTAACAATACGCTGACAAGACTGAATCAGGCGGCTACCACCACCAGGAGGTATGGTCAACTGCTGTAACCCGGACACATCCTATTCTCAGACTTTTCATGTTATCAGAATGTTAACAATACGCTGACAAGACTGAATCAGGCGGCTACCACCACCAGGAGGTACCACCACCGCTTGATAAGACTGGAGGCTGACAAGACTGAATCAGGCGGCTCCCGCCACCAGGAGGTATGGTCAACTGCTGTAATCCCGGACACATCCTATTCTCAGACTTTTCATGTTATCAGAATGTTAACAATACGCTGACAAGACTGAATCAGGCGGCTACCACCACCAGGAGGTACCACCACCGCTTGATAAGACTGGAGGCTGACAAGACTGAATCAGGCGGCTACCACCACCAGGAGGTAAAGTCAACTGCTGTAACCCGGACACATCCTATTCTCAGACTTTTCATGCTATCAGAATGTAAACAATACGCTGACAAGACTGAATCAGGCGGCTACCACCACCAGCAGGTATGGTCAACTGCTGTAACCCCGGACACATCCTATTCTCAGACTTTTCATGTTATCAGAATGTTAACAATACGCTGACAAGACTGAATCAGGCGGCTCCCGCCACCAGGAGGTATGGTCAACTGCTGTAACCCCGGACACATCCTATTCTCAGACTTTTCATGTTATCAGAATGTTAACAATACGCTGACAAGACTGAATCAGGCGGCTACCACCACCAGGAGGTAAAGTCAACTGCTGTAATCCCGGACACATCCTATTCTCAGACTTTTCATGCTATCAGAATGTAAACAATACGCTGACAAGACTGAATCAGGCGGCTACCACCACCAGGAGGTATGGTCAACTGCTGTAACCCGGACACATCCTATTCTCAGACTTTTCATGTTATCAGAATATAAACAATACGTCAGTATCATCTGCATTCTGATAGCATGAAAAGTCTGAGATTCGGAGTAGGACGTGTTTGAATATTGGACTTTTACTCTAGATATCCGTGGTTATGCAATTTATGTAATTAATTGTTGCAGGGCCTATTTTAACATGTTAACTGGGGGGCAAATATCCCCCCAGTGAGCCGTTTTGACCACCCCCCCCCCCCCCCCCCCCCCAGTCAAGAAATGTTGCCCACCCTGATTTCAGTATTTCCATGCCATTTTTTCGCTTGATAGGTATTCAATTAAAATTAAATATGCTTACTTGGTGATAAATGTATACAATTCCAATGCAAATGTCATGATATTCCTAAGTTTTTGTATTTCCCAGCCAAAATAAGTAGCTTTAAATTATTTCCGGAATATCTTGAATTTCGATATCCTTTGAACCAGTGTTCGTCACGAGCCCACCAACCTCCAGCCAGGCCCGGCCCAGGCCCATGAACACCAAGCCCAGGCCCGGACCAGGCCCGGTCAAATTTATAATATTGAGGCCCAGGCCCGGTCCGGCCCGTTCAGATTAAGCATATACATATTTTCACAAAATTTACAATCACTATCCTAGCATATTTTCTTGTATACTATAAATGTGAAACAATAAACCAACTATGCTAACCAAAAACAAACAAAAAGCCAAAGCCACAGCAACAGTGTGTTGCTGTGGAAGTGAACTGCTGGTTGAAATATTTTTCAGCTCTGACCTGAGCTTCAACATTCTCAGTCCAGGCCCGTCCAGAGACCGGTGATTTCCTTAAAGTTGAGGCCCAGCCCAGGCCCAGCCCAGGCCCGGCCCATGGCCCATAGGGCCAGCCCAGCCCGTGACGAACTCTGCTTTGAACAATAGCTGATTAGCGGCAGAAGAGTGGGGGAGATCTGGGTTTGTTGGATCAGGAACGTCGCCACACAATTTGGAGTGGGTGGGGGCAACTGCTGAGCCGATTGTGTTCAAATTTGGTGTGCGGTTAGGGATCTCTCAGCCGCCACTTTCCCACAAGTCAGGGGACGGGTGTTTCTGCACGTGCGCACGTGTGCACCACGTATTTATATCTCAGAAACTACTTCCCTGATCTAGTTGAAATTCACCATACATTTCCTTCGCGTTCGCTCGTTCATCGCCAACTACGGCGCCTTATTGGTTCAGTAAAAAAGTTATAGAAAAAAAATGACGAATGACCTCAGGGTGAATATATTTTACCTCGTGGAGGTCACAGGATAAAAATACGACATGGATGCATTGGCGGATCCAGAACAGGTGGTTTGGGGGGAGGAGATTCCCAAAAGCTCACACAATTCTGAAAACACATCGGAGTTGGCTTGCTTATGCATTGATAGCTGATTTTCCTCAGTAAAAGTTGCTTATATTTAATATATATCAGGAAATGTGTCCATCTTGCGCCGATTTCAGGCGGTTGGGAGGGGGGGGGGGGGGGGGGGCAATTGCCCATTTTGCCCAACTGTAGATCCGCCTCTGGATCTTCGTATTTTTCAAAAGATGCGGGACTCTGATGCAAATTGGGCAAATTTAGCCATTTCCTGTGGATTTATATGCATTTTCATGTTTCCTCAATGACTTATAATTGGGAGGACACAAAATAGACTTCCCCTTAAGTCACCGATATAAAAATCATCCGAAATAGCAGAATTGTAGGTGTTTATGGCCTGATTAAATCCTGTGACTATCTAACTGATCGGTCAAGCAATGTAGCTGCGGCACGACCTTACATTTTTTGGAGGTGGAATCACTAGACTTTACTTGATGACGTGACCTGAGGAGACCCGAGGTAAACAAATTAACAGGATTTAGGCAATTGATAGGCAAGCAGTTGTACCAAAAATGGCGGCGCGAAATGGCGTCATTTTCCGCTATTTTCAAAAAACATAAGGGGGGACAGTATCCGCCCCCCCCCTGGCGAATCCAGGGAACGGACATCAGGGAAAAATGCACCCCCCCCACCAAGAATATGGGGGGGGGGCATGCAATACAAGTATGCCCCCCTGCACGTTCCCTGTACTGAACGTGAAAAACAATTATCTTAGGAGGAAACTTCATGAAAACGGAAGTTTTTCTTCTTCTTTCAAGTGGTTGAGTTTGAAGTTTGTATTTATCCCTTGCATTCAATTATAGACAAAACAGCTCACCTGATGCAATTCAAGCAGCCCAGGTGACACTTACCCGCACCCCGCATACAATTTGTGGCATACTCAGACCAAAATGGTCACAGCATCCTGCATCTGTATTTGTAGTTATTGTGGTAAAATATTCAATACTGGCATAAATACTGTGTCAATGTAAAATCATGTTGGATAAAATTATTGCTCTTATATGACCAGAACCAAAGAAACAAAATGGTGTTTTCTATCTTATTTGTGGAATATTGAATAATGCTTTGATTCTATTACCTACTTCAAATACGCAAAACATCAATTGTCCAAAACTATTTTGCAGCACCCATGGAAGCAGCAAGTGATGTCATCATGGATGAATGTGGAAACATTATTCTTGCATCTTTGTAACAATAGGTACAACAAATATCAGGAGGCGATGCAACGTTGCATGGTTCTGGAGTACAATTATTCAGACACCACTATCTTCATGTGTAGCACTCATTGTAACAATCACAAAAGGTGTTGTGTGTTGAAAATGTGCTGTGTGTTGACACAATGTGCTGCGTGTTGACACAATATGTTGCATGTTTACCAAATGTACCAGAGTGCCGATTTTTATCAATATTGTTAGTCACCGAGGCGTGAGCAAAACTTGATTTTTTAGAGTAATTGGCCATAAGAGCGCGAAAAATGGAAGTGAGTTAGCCTGGCTCTTTGTCAGTGGCAGCCTCGAAGTTTTTTCACCTATGCCCCTATTTCAGCCTTTTTGTAATTGACAATGTTGGCATACATACATGATATTGCACATATAGGTATTTGCAATATCAGTCGTACCTTTAAAGTCCCGCGGATGCTGCTAAATTATATTATTTGTACAGCCAAGGGCGGCCCCAGACGGCTGATGAAGAATTGAACAAGAGGGAAGTCAAGGTTCGTGACCAGGGCGGGGGGGGGGGGCGGTTGGAAGCCTTTTTTTACGAGCAGTAAATCTTATGCATGCGATAAACTATTATTGCTAATTTGAGGTTAATTTGAGGTACTAATTTGAGGTTTTGAGCGGGTTGGAGAACTAATTTTTGCTATTTGGAACCAGCATGCAGAGTCAAAACGAGGAAATATGTCTGGAGCAAAAGGTGGTGTCAAAAGACATGTTGCCCCCTCATTTAAGGCCAAAAGTGGGGCCATGGCCACCATATCCCCCCTCTGCGGCCGCCAGTATGTACATTCTATATTAGACCATTTTGTACTGGAAAAGAACACTGATTGATTTGCGCCGCGTAGCGGCGCGGAATGTTTTGCTTTATTTTGTTTTTGTCTGGATAACTAGGCCCTAAAAAAAATGAAAGGTTCTATAATCTATATGCCCAAGGGGGCCCTGGGGGCCCCTAGAGTCCGATACGTTGTTGCCTCTGGTATAAAGGCACGTTGGTGCCCCTTCATAGCCCAAGGGACGGCAGGCATGAAGATACATTTTTTTGGGCATAATTTAGCCATTTTAATTTAGCATCATTTCGCGACTTTTTTTCCCAGCGACCAATGCTTGTGATTTCATGGCGGCACCAGACTATTGTTTTTCCTCTTGGATTCAAGGAGGCACAGTGCCCCGGTGTCTCCCCTCGCCCCAAAGTGCCGCCTACCGTCACGATGGTGCCCCTGGCTCACCATCATCTGGTGGTGCCCTTGGTTCAAAGAACACTGAATCATTTGCGCTGCGTAGCGGAGCGGATTTTTTTTGCTTTATTTTGGCGGTGCCCCTGGTGCCCCGGCGCGGTGGTGCCCCCATGGCCCAAGAGGGGTCATGACCCCCATGACCCCCTCCCCCTGGATTCGCCACTGGAGCTACATGACAACAATACCCAAAATGCTGCCCTCGTAACATAGCCACGAGCCCGAACTGAAACAGGGAGGCTACGGATTAATTTCGTTATTAAGCCGTAGCTTACCTCATAACGTCAGAAACGCAACACACATTTCATTCGAAAGGCCGAATATTCCATTCAGGTTACAATTTGTATTCAATACGCCAAATCTCACTAGATACTGCTATTAACTATCAATTAATGCGTTGCGGAAGAAATGTGACATTACTGATGAAGACTGAAGCAGAAACGGAACCGCGATATCGGATTCCAACAAAAAGGGAGTTTGTTGCATGTTAAAAAGGCTACGAAATCTGTGTATTTACTTTACCTTCATTACATTATTATAACTAGGATTATCACGACTAACAAGTTTCTATTTACTATTCAGATATCCGACAACAGCTGTTGTACATTTTGCTCGCACGACGCCGAAACAATAACTCACTTATTTTGGCAGTGCCCAGACACACTATCATTTCTACGGAATATCAAGAGAGGACTGTCCACTCAGTACCAAATACGTTTGCACTATAGCGAACAATCGTGGTTCTTCCCACAGGAAGCAGATGCGCTTGAAACACTTTTGGTCACTGTAGCAAAAGCAGTAATATACAGATCTCGCAGCGCTGGCAACAAAAAAAAACTGCAACATCTCATATGATCAATTTATTCAGAATTGAAGCAGAAAAAGAACAACTTGCCAGCAGGCTAAGGACAAGCCAGATGACTTCGAAAACCATTGGAAAACATTAAAGCGTATCCTCTAGTAATTCAAGAACTATGCAACGTTTTGCTCGCCTGTCGTGCGCGTGTCCTGACGCCAAACACCCACAATCACAACGGCACACCGCATGCATACATACACGCACGCACGCACACACACATACACACACGCACACACGCACACACACACATACGCACACACGCACGCACGCACGCACACACGTACACACGTACACGCGTACACGCGCACACGCGCACACGCACACGCACACGCACACGCACACGCACACGCACACGCACACGCACACGCACACGCACACGCACACGCACACGCACACGCACACGCACACGCACACGCACACGCACACGCACACGCACACGCACACGCACACGCACACGCACACGCACACGCACACGCACACGCACACGCACACGCACACGCACACGCACACGCACACGCACACGCACACGCACACGCACACGCACACGCACACGCACACGCACACGCACACGCACACACACACACACACACACACACACACACACACACACACACACACACACACACACACACACACACACACACACACACACACACACACACACACACACACCTCTTTTGCACATGAACTTCTTGACTACATTGTCGAGTGCAGCTTCGTGTTTGGGTAGGCTACGGTGGTGTGAGCCGTAGTAATTGAAAACCATGTGAGTGAAATCATTACGGTGATATTGGTATTGATGTTTGTGTCTTTGATACCCATGTATTTAAATAAATCAGTCCTTCGGTGGGACAAAGGATAAACACAAAACAAAAGCAAAACAGGGAGGCGCCCACTGTGTATCCGAGGGGTCGCTATGCTGAACCGTATACCAGTTTTGATCCACATGTGCCATCGTTCCGTGGAGAGTTGAAGCGCGCAATCCTGTCGAGGCGTCACAGAAAAGTCTGTGTGTATATACTGTATATGTCGTGTGCACATCGTGTTTCGTCAGAGTGAGGCCCATGTCCTCATGCCCAATGTTTTATCTGGTCTGACGTGCCAGGTGAAAAGCCACCATGGTTGTAGATCCTTGATGAATACACCTATCTGTATATCTGTATCTGTATGAAATTTTACAACCGATCCAGGATGCTAGCGGATCTCTGGACAAAACACAACAGCAGATCGAGGGTCAAATTAGGTCGCTCGATACAAATTTGCAATAGATCTTGGCTCAGAAATGATCCAGTGCTACAATTCCATAGTGGATGTATCATATAACAAGATATTATCCATAAAAGCGAATAGGTATTAGGTAACCTCGAAAGTTGTCTTGAAATTTGGCTATACGGGGTATTTTAAGCTGAAAAAACGATATGACATTTGTTCGGACGATAGATGGATATCTGTCGAGAAATGAGCATGTTTCTCTGTTCTCCTTCATGGCCTAAACAAACACTTCATGGCAATGTGTGACGTCATGGCAACTCAGATATGGAAGCCATTGCACACAATAATGACGGACTATAGTGACATTGTATGCAAAATAGGGCGCGTTGCTTGAGTTTCTGAATCTTTTGATAACATATCTCTACTTCACAAAAACCGTTGGTTTCTGGTAGCCCACCGCAGTTTCACGGTTACTATAAATGCGAACACTGTAATGGTTAAAGGTCAACTTACCCTGGTTACGCCGGTTACGGCTAGTTTACGGCGGAATCTGCGTATGACTCAAAACTGACGTCAGCGGATATGACAGCATAATACCGACAAAGTTCGTAGGCCCGAAACAAAACCGAATCTTAGTTTAGGTTCTGAGTCGAAATTACTTAGCGTAACGAGGATTTGTATCCCACTACAGCCCATTTTTCAGGTCAAGTCAGGTCAGGTCAGGAGAATTGTATATTTGCTCTATAAAATTGTACTATCTCAGTTTAAAACACCAGGTAAAGGTGAACTATTCCCTTTGATGGATCTAGCATAATACAATTTAAGTCCGTATATACTAAGTACTTCATTTAAGAAAAGTTTAATTAAAGAATGTAAGCATTTAATTAATTATATGCCAGGTGACAGGTGGTATGCTCGTCTAACGAATTCGAGGAAGATTTTTTGCTAGCCCAGTCACCAATAACACCCGAAGAGAGAGTCGGGACACAGAACCAAAAATGACCCGACAAATGAGCTTAAACTGAAGTCTGGATAATCGACACTTTTGAGCGGGTTCAAAGGGTGTCGCACCTCCATTGTCTGGCTTCCCTAAGTCTGACTGTCTCCGCTGGACCGCCAAACTGGTCGGCCGTCTTGTGACGGGTATGTGACGGGTCGTGTAACGTTGTGCACGGGGGGCATCTTCCTCGCCCCCCCCCCGTGCCCGGCATCCCGCGGGGCGAGGCGTGTCGGCCAGGGCGGGGTCGCCGCTCAGGGTCAGACAGGCCGACTGACATCGTCTGAAACACCTCCAGCCGCCGCCGAGGCTCGCGGGGCCGGCCCGGCGGCTTGTACGGCTTGCCAAATCGATGTCACGTGTGTCGCGCTGTCGCGTGACAGAGTCCGCCTCGGTTGGGCAGTGGGTAGCCCTGGCAGAGGCTATCCCTGGTCAGCTATGCTCAGCCCAGTCAGCCCCGGCAGAGGCTATCCCTGGTCAGCTCCGCTCAGCCCAGTCAGCCCCGGCAGAGACTATCTCTGGCCAGCTCTGCTCAGCCCAGTCAGCCCTGGCCAGCGCCAGCTATCCCTGGCCAGCGCTGCTCAGCCCAGTCAGCCCTGGCAGAGGCTATCCCTGGCCAGCTCTGCTCATCCCAGTCAGCCCTGGCAGAGGCTATCCCTGGCCAGCTCTGATCAGCCCAGTCAGCCCCGGCAGAAGCTATCCCTGGCCAGCTCTGCTCAGGCCAGTCAGCCCGGCAGAGGCTATCCCTGGCCAGCTCTGCTCAGCCCAGTCAGCCCGGCAGAGGCTATCCCTGGCCAGCTCTGATGAGCCCCGTCAGCCCCGGCAGAAGCTATCCCTGGCCAGCTCTGCTCAGCCCAGTCAGCCCCAGCAGAGGCTCTCCCTGGTCAGCTCTGCCCAGCCCAGCCAGTAATATGTATTTATATTTTCATCATTTTCGTCATTTTTAGCATTCTGAAGTAAAGTTTCACGCAAGCGACCTCTGATTTTCTCGTTTGAATTTTAATGTCGCGCGGCAATAAACCGCGAGAATTACACAAGAGCCTCTGGAGGAAGAAATACAGTGATACAAACAACATAAAGAAAAATCCAAGAAAACAATCGACAATCGAAAACAATAACGAAACGAAACAATCGAAAACAATAACGAAACGAATAGTTAAAGGCAGTATTTCAAGATTGCTGCTTATGTGAGCTATGAAGAAGCTCACATAAGACTGAAAATCAAACAGCAAATATTGAAGTCAGAAACAATTAGCAAACGAAGAACGAACGAAACGAAACATCACTTGCATCTGCATTGTGTTTCTATTGGTTGTGTATATGTACTTTTACTGTTGTACATCACTTTTTACTCCCACTTTTATCCTTCCCCTCCCTAATGCAGTTGGCTGTGCGCTGCGCCAAAATGGCGCACTGCATCATCCTGATCCATATATCCATCCTCCGCTTCTACCCGATCACCTGACGTAACATTGCGACGGGCACGTAATAGCCACTGGTACTGTGTGTCACATCGTGTACAATGTACGAGAGAGTGGATGTGCCGGCACGTCTAAATAAATAACTAAATAAGAGTGAGAGTGAGAGTGAGAGTGAGAGTGAGAGTGAGAGAGCGAGAGAGCGAGAGAGCGAGAGCGCGAGAGCGCGAGAGCGCGAGAGCGCGAGAGCGCGAGAGCGCGAGAGCGAGAGAGTGAGAGAGTGAGAGAGTGAGAGAGTGAGAGAGTGAGAGTGAGAGAGTGAGAGAGTGAGAGAGTGAGAGAGTGAGAGAGTGAGAGAGTGAGAGAGTGAGAGAGTGAGAGAGTGAGAGAGTGAGAGAGTGAGAGAGTGAGAGAGTGAGATAGTGAGAGAGTGAGAGAGTGAGAGAGTGAGAGAGTGAGAGAGTGAGAGAGTGAGAGAGTGAGAGAGTGAGAGAGTGAGAGAGTGAGAGAGTGAGAGAGTGAGAGAGTGAGAGAGTGAGAGAGTGAGAGAGTGAGAGAGTGAGAGAGTGAGAGAGTAAGGGAGTGGGAGAGGGAGAGGGAGAGGGAGAGGGAGAGGGAGAGGGAGAGGGAGAGGGAGAGAGAGGGAGAGGGAGAGGGAGGGGGAGAGGGAGAGGGAGAGGGAGAGGGAGAGGGAGAGGGAGAGGGAGAGGGAGAGGGAGAGGGAGAGGGAGAGGGAGAGGGAGAGGGAGAGGGAGAGGGAGAGGGAGAGGGAGAGGGAGAGGGAGAGGGAGAGGGAGAGGGAGAGGGAGAGGGAGAGGGAGAGGGAGAGGGAGAGGGAGAGGGAGAGGGAGAGGGAGAGGGAGAGGGAGAGGGAGAGGGAGAGGGAGAGGGAGAGGGAGAGGGAGAGGGAGAGGGAGAGGGAGAGGGAGAGGGAGAGGGAGAGGGAGAGGGAGAGGGAGAGGGAGAGGGAGAGGGAGAGGGAGAGGGAGAGGGAGAGGGAGAGGGAGAGGGAGAGGGAGAGGGAGAGGGAGAGGGAGAGGGAGAGGGAGAGGGAGAGGGAGAGGGAGAGGGAGAGGGAGAGTCAACAATTCTGCTATCTCAGTTAAAAACACCATGTTCACCATACAGGTGAACTATTCCCTTTAACCCGCCATTGGCCGGTGGGGGGGGGGGGGGCGTTTCCGCAACTTTCAACGAACTTTCGCAATAGCTAACAAACTAATAGTACTATCGACGTGAAACTTCAGGTACTTTCTCCTACATCGATTCTGTGTCTTCTGTGCGAAAGGAAGACATTTCGTCGAAATGTGTTCGATATATAGCGTGTTTAGTGGCGTCACTACACACGAGTTTGACACAAAAATCAGCCAAACTTTAGCAGGCCGTACAAATGCCATATTTGAGAAAAAATGCAATAAATAAAAATACGAAAATATAGCAAATGGCAAGTGCTACAAAATGTCTATTTCGGATTTTTGAACATTTTGGTTTTTGACACCCAACAAATAAAACCAGTTTTTGAAATGCCCTCAAAATATACATTTTCAATTGTTTAACACAAAAAAACGGAAGATATGTTGAAAAATCACATGTGGACAATACCCAAACCAAATTTGAAAGCAAAAGCCGTTTTCACGAAGGATTATTGCGCTGAAAAGTTTCTGAAAGATTTTGAAAGTTTTCAAAAATTACACAACCTTTACACCCGATTTTTGGCTATAAATGTCCCTCATAATTTTGTAATATGTTGGTAAGAATAACACATGTTGACAAAATTGCGGTTTGGTGGTAATAAGTGAGATAAGTATTGATATAATCTTCCTGAAAAGTTTCAGGAAGATTCTATCAATATTCATCTTGCTTATTACCACCAAACCGCGATTTTGTCAACATATTTTATTCTTACCAACATATTACACAATTATGATAGACATTTATAGCCAAAAATCCCTTGTAAAAGTTGTGCAGTTTTTCTTAACTTTCAGAATCTTTCAGAAACTTTTCAGCGCAATAATCCTTCGTGAAAACGGCTATTATTTTTTGTTTTTCCTGACTTATGACCTAAGTATGAGTAACTCATGACGTCATATTTTGAAATTGCTTTTTTTGGCTTTTAGTGACCAGATGCAAACAAATCAATGCCAGCATTGTGTTTCTGAGACAAAACTGATCTATACACATGCCTTTTTGATTTCGATTTATCAATTTCTCATTTTACCTTATGTAACCTGCCTTGACCTTATATGGTGTCAGATTCTAAAAATGACTGCTGCCATCGAATTATACGTGTAAAATAACCCATACAAAATGTGTCGCATGGCTTTCGTAGACCTGTGGGCTTTTGTGACCTGACCTTTGCTTACAATTTCACTTTTGCTTATGCGGGATATGTATTCTACCTTTGAGAGCACTTCGTGCGATAATAGTCGCAATCTAAGGCTTTGGATGGAAAGTATGGCCCAAAAAACTCAAATATCTCAATTTTACCTTTGACCTAGCCGTGACCTGACATGTGACCTTATTTTAACAATTTCGTGTTGGCTAAACGCCATAGATATGTCTCATTAAGAGCTTTCGATTGCCCCCTTGCGCGTCTCGCTGCGGTTATTGGTTCGGAAGATAACCAGGGGACGAAAAACGCCCCCCCCCCCCCAGCCAATGCAATGGCGTTCGGCTGAGACCCCAGCCAATGCCGGGCTAAGTTCCATTAACCCACCATTTACTGGGATATCAGCCAAACGCCATTGACTGGGGGGGGGGGGAGGGCGGGGCACCAATATTTCCCCCTGGTTATCTGCAGAACCAATGATCGCAGCGAGACGCGCAAGGCGGCATTATAAACTCTCATATCAGCCCGTCGGATGATTTTCGCGCTGCTACGCGCATATGATAATGGAAATAAGTCTGGCAATTCGGTGACTGTTTCCCAGTTTGCATTGCACTGTAAAGCAGTTGTGCATCTTTAGGCAGTTCCGTGCCATTTTAACCCTCGCCTTACGGGAGCTTTTTTCACCTTCGCCCTACGGGGGGAGGGTCCTAAAAAGACCCCCCTGTTAACTTCCAAATCAAGCAACATAAAGCAACGCGGTAAGAACCAACATGTTGCCTGTCATGTTTGGAATCTAACGGTATGCAATTTTTAGGTTTCGGGTCAACGAGTGACCTTCCAGGTCAAGTGAATGACCTCGATCGACCACGTCCAGAACAGCGATTTTGCTCTGTCAGAAATCCTCAAAATGAGAAATTGATCAATGTAAATAAAAAGGCATGTTCCTAGACCAGTTTTGTCTCAGAAATACAGAAAAGGTAATTATGTATTCGTATCTGGTTAAAACAAGTCCAAAAAAGTTATTTTTTTAAATGACGTCATGAATTTCTTACACTTAGGGAGCCATCACTCAGTCAAAAATAGAGATATTTCTTTGAAATTTGGTTTGAGTATTGTCCATACTCAGTTCTCTCACATATATTCCGGTTTTTTTTAACATCTTGGCAAATTTTGATGTTGTGATGATCTTTCCAAAAAAAAAATCAGTTTTTGTTCATTTTGGGGGTCAAAAACCCAAAATTACGCAAATCCGAGATTGCCATGTTACAGACAATGGCATTTTATATCTTTGCTTAATTGCGTTTGCAATTTTCTTCACAAGTCTGTTTCCTACGATTTTGCAAACATTTATCGTTTTTCCTCCAACATGACATCATCAAAACATCATTATTTCCCAAATTTCTCAACCCATTTCAATGACATTTTTACAGCATACGTATAATTGTTGTATACTTAACTACTGAAAATTTCAACAAGATGTACCGCATGTCTAAAAAGTTATGCAAGAAAAACCTCAGGGGGGTTGTTTTAGGACCCCCCCCGTAGGGCGAGGGTTAAAGAGGGCACCGATATGCGAGGGCCGAGGCTACAAACACATCTCGTGCCTCACCGATGCTAGGCTACGGACCAGTGTTTGTCACGGGCCCACCAACCCCCAGCCCGGCCCGGCCCGGGCCCATGAACACCAAGGCCAACCAGGACCAGGCCCGGTCAAATTCATAATATTGGGGCCCAGGCCCGGTCCGGCCCGTTCATATTTAGCATATTATTTTCACAAAATTTGCAATCATTATCCTAGCACATTTACTTGTATACCTACTATTCAATTCAATGCAATTCAATTTATTCAAACATCCCTACATGGGGACAAAGCACATGTCAGTAGGTACGGTTAAACAGTAAGTAGGTATGTATATACACGCCCACACACGCATACACGCATACACGCCCACATCTAGGCCCTGCCATTCACCGGCACACACTCAAACACGATTATCCATGAGGCAACACCAAAAGCCGAATGAGGCTCCAGGCGTCCTTGTTATTCTGAGCCAGAAGCCACCGGAGGGAGTCAGTAAAGCCACAGTGAGGCCGGAGGTATCCGATAGCTCCCGGTCGACGCGCCCTCCGGCAACTCGCAATAGCGTCGCAAGGCTCTCTCCACACAGTACAAGCATATAATTTGCCAGAGAACCCGTGTTGCACGCGGAAGTCGTGTTGAGGGCAACACGCGCTAAACTGCTTAATAAAACACAGCGAAGGCGATGGTCACCGCGAAATGCATTGCTGAAAGCATTGAATAATGCGCGGCGAAGCACTGCCTGCACGCTAGGTATCTGTAGCGCCACCAGCAGTGCTGTATGGTGTGCTATGCGAGGCAAGCGTAGCGCAGATTTGATTGCTGTCGCCTGCCACGACTCCAGGCGCGCGATGTCAGCGGACCTCAGGTAGCACAGTGCACAGCCATATAGCATAGCCGGTGACACTACAGCGCGCCAGAGGTAGGCCTGGTCTGCCGCCGGCAGGTAAGCCGGGTGCCGGGTGGCGTGAGATGACGAAGAAAGCCCCTCTATCGCGGCGCAGTCGCGCGTTCACGTCATCGCCGCCTTGCAGCTGCGAGCGAAGCTGCACTCCCAGGTGCTCTGTCTCCTCCCTGCACGACAATGTCTGTCCGCACAAGTGCCACCCAGGCAGCTGAGCCAAGAGTCCGGCTCCGAAAATGAAACAATGACTTTTGGTCATGCTTGGGTTCGAGTTTACAAATTCTAGCCTCCAACTCATTGAGAAGTTGGTAACAATATCTAGCGTTTTTTGCAAATCACGTGTACTACTGGACATCACGAGTAGATCATCCGCGTAGGCAACTACCGGAACGTGATGGCCATAGACCAGCGGACCTAAGCCGCTGTCATCAAGCTGCTGAATTAGCGGCAGCAAGAACATGTTGGTTAAACACGGCGATAATAACGCCCCCTGTCTAACCCCTCAGCGCACGCCGAAGGCGTCGGACAGCGCCCCTCCAAAACGTACTCGCGCTGTCAGATGGGCGTACCAAGACGCAAGGAGCGCCCAGCTTCGCCGAGACAAGTGGCCACTGGCCCGAAGCAGGACGCCGGCATGCCATAGTCGGTAAAACATTTCCGTGCGTCTAAGTTGGCAACAAACAAGGGGGACCTACGAGACAGGTAGTGCTGTGCTGCCTCCTGTACAAGCATGGTCGCCTCTTTTGTGCCACGGTGACCTAGGAATCCGAACTGCAGTCCGGAAGGTTGGAATGAGCTGCTCATTTCATCCAGTAGTATCATCTCTAGAAATTTTGACACTGTGGACACCATAGAGATTGGCCTATAGCTGTTCGCGCAGTCTGGGTCCAGGCAGCTTTTCTTTATGAGCGGTACAACCGTACTGCTAGAAAAACTGACCGGCACGCGCATTTCCGCGAGGCACGTGGTGAGAAGGCTAGCGAGGGCCTGTAACAGCGCCGAAGAGGAGCCGTTAAGAAGGTGCTCGGCGGTGACTCTGTCGGCACCGGGTGACGCGTCACGGTTCAGCTCCGGTATCAGGCGCGCCACGTCCTCGGCTGTGATTAGCCTGTTGAGACCCGGATTGGCCTGTGCTTGGGCCATCACGGCCGCCACTCGAGTGCGCATTTCCTTCTGCTCTGCAGAGAGTGCCTCGTTGTCCGCGTGAATGGGACTGAAGTGGGCTTCAAAGTTATCGGCGGTAAGTGTGGAGCGCGAGCCGACTGGGCAGCGGCGCGCGAGCTCCACGCGTCACCAGAAGGCCTTCACCTTCCTATCTCGGCGCAGCACAGACAGGAGGCGAGCGCCGCTGTCCACTTTGGCGCGCGCCGCGTCCACTCGGGCACGCCTGTATGCCCGTCGCGCTGCTCGAAAGCAATCGTGCATCACCGTGTGCCGGGGCCGGCCAGCGTCGGTCCACATTCGGTGCCAGAGGCGAGCACGGTCACGAGCAGCTGACACGGCGGGAGTCCACCAAGACTGTGATGACCTCTAGCGCCGAGAGCAGCCAGCATCGGCAGCAGTCTCATGGCTGGACGCCGTTAGCTGGCTATCTATTTGCTCAGCATTGGGGCATCGGGGAGTCGTCAACGCCAGCCAATCAGCCAAGCACATGCGATAGGCCTCGTTCCGCTCACTGCTGCTCCAGTCTAGGACCGTGCGGCGGCTGGAGCAAGCATCGTGTCCCGCAGGCTCCCTCCTGCCCTCGCTACTAACTGTTAGCATCAGCGTGCATTGTAGGGGCAGATGGGGGCTAAGGTTATCTAAACATGGTGGGACAATCTTACACGGCTGTAGCTGGTTACCGACAAATGCGCGGGGCACGACAATGTGGTCGATATGTGTCCTGTGACCACCGCAATCATAAGTAAAATCAACCATCTGATTAAAGCAGAACTCGGCAGTGACCAGATCCTGCTCGTCGAGCAGCCGTTGGATCTCCCGACTAAACTCATTGAAGCCACGGAGCTGGGCCCAGTGCGTGGGGCGCTGCGCCGGTGGCAGTCGCGGGAGTTGGCAGTTGAGATCGCCAACCAGCATCAGTGGCGCGACGGCTCTATGAGCACACATAAGGGCTTCTAAGCTCGCACATGTGTCCCTGTAGCACTCTAGCTGCTCAATGGTCCCGCAAAAATAAGGCATGTAACAGCCAACAATGGTTGGCGCACGGTAGCCCGCAGCTGCTTAGCCGTACCGCCAGAAGCCGAGGGTCCTCAGACTGCAGTTGCGAGAACGTGAATTGGCCATCTCGCCTGCAAATCATGGCCGTGCCCCCGTGTCGGCGCCCCTCACCAGCACCGGGCGGCACATCCATGGTGAAAGTCTGAAAGACCTGGATGTCATCCATGCCGTAGCTGCAGAGCACCTCGCCCAGTAAGGTGGCTTCAGCGCGGGAAACCCATGTCTCTGAGAGGTATAGTACGTCTAAATCTCCCAATAGGTCAGCAATATAGACAGCAGCACTCAGAAACCCCTCGCAGTTGTACCCCCCAGTGCGAAGCTGGCAGGTTCTTTGGCGGGCCCCGGCCGTTGGCCCTGCCGTCGAGTTAATTGCCAAACCAGCGCCCGTTACCGTGGACGTCGGTGGCGGCTGGGAGCGCTGCTGCGCCTGAGGTCGCGACTGGTCGCCGGTCGAACTCCTGCCGGCTCGGGAGACTCGGCCAGCTCTCGGCGCGAAAGAGGCACGTCTGGACCTGGTCCTGCCCTCGCCATGGTTGCTCGCCTCTCGCCTGTTGCTGTAGCTGCTGCTGCTGAGGCACCAGGGGTTGGGCCTGCTGCTGTTGCTGCGGCCCTTGCTGGGGCTGGTATTGTGGCGGGTGGAGAGGCAGTTGAGGGGCCTGCCAGTCCTGAGGCCGCTCCAGCCACTGCGGCTGGAATTGCTGCTGATCCCCGTACAGCTTCTGCCACTGGTGCGCTTGATGCTGCCCTAGTTGCTGCTGCCGCGCCTGCGGCATCGGTTGTTGCATCCACGGCGCCTGAGGCTGCTCCAGCCACTGCGACTGGAGATGTTGTTGAGGCCCCTGTTGCTGATGCTGCCACTGGTGCGCTTGCTGCTGCCCTAGCTGCTAAACAGTCTGAAAATGAATCCGAGCAAGACTTTCTTTACCATCATCGGAACCAAAGCATCCCTCAAAAAAGCCAAAGACTTTCACATCACTCTGTCCGGCTCGGAAATTTATCCATGCCAAAATGTAAAAATACTCGGAGTCCTCCTCGACCAGCACCTGACATGGTAACCTCATATATCCATGGTGGTCCGACGATGCAACGTCAACCTTTCATCCCTATACAAGATCCGCCATCACTTCACACCTGATGCCCTTAAACTCCTCATCCACGCCCACGTATTTCCCCATATCCAATACTGCCTATCCGTTTGGGGAGGAGCCGCCCAGTGTCACTTGCACCGAGTGCAAAAGACTGTCAACTTCGCGGCCAGGCTGGTGACGGGAGTGCGGCGTTTTGAGCATGTGACACCTGTCCTGGTATCGCTTGGCTGGCAGAGAGTCGATGAGATGGTGCGCCAGCACGACCGCATCCAGGTGCACAGAGCGCTTAACGCCGAGCAGTGTCCTCCCGCCATCAGGGCCATGTTTGTCCGGCGAGCCCATGTATCGCTACGCGAGTCCCGAGCTGCTGCGGCAGGAGCGCTGGAACTGCCGTTGTGTAAGCTGTCGAGCAGCCAGCGTGCGTTTGCATTTAGAGCGGCGAAAACCTGGAACACTGACATCTCTAAGGTCTAAGGTGAACACCCGCAGTCGGGGTTGCGGTTTCCGATATGTGGATAGCATGTGAGCTGCATTGACCGCTTCAATTTTCTTATGGTTGGTGGTTAAGCCTCATACCGTGCGATGACAGGCCTACCATGTACAATGTGTTCTCTTTTATTGACCGCGATCGTATTGTTTTTTTTTATCGTGTTTACACTGTGCCTTTGTATTTAGATATCACTACACATGTACTCTGACTGGATACGTAAAAGCCACAACGTGGATGTATCTTAATACATGACTTTGACTGCTGCTGCCTCGCCTGCGGCATCTGTTGTTGCCTCCACGATTCTTGTCGCAGCAGTTGGCAGCCTTGCTGTCGCGCAAACTGCTTCTGGTACTGCTGCTTCGGGCGCGGTCGTTGCTTCTGCTGCTGCTGCTGGTTCCGCCCCTGAGGTGGTTGCTGCTGCTGATCTTGATGGGCGGGTTCAGAGGGGCGTTTTACGGACGTCTCATGGATGAGTTGCCGACTTCTATCCTCCGTTCTCCGCACTTGGAGGCCGAGTGGCCAGTTAGCCGGATCGAGGACAGCATTTTCTTCACGGTTGTCAGCGGTGAAGAGGAATGATTTACCTCTGGCTTCGCCGCTGAGCTCGAGTTTTTGGAACCCGCTTAGATTGCGCACGACGCTGGACACAACTCTGTGTACAGTACTGTCCGGAGTGTCCGCATGGACGCCTTCCAAGATGAAGGTGGCCGGCACGGAAGCCGGCGGCACGACTCTGATGTCGGTCGCATCGCCGGTGCCGATAACAGCAGACACGGCGATGTCTCGGCGGCCGGGGCCTGGTTGAGTGGTGCTCCGTCGAGGCACGGGCGCCCCAGGAGGCGGAAGAGCGGCTGATCGGCCGAGATTCGCACGCGGCGGCCGTCTACACTGGGAATGTGCCGTCGGCTCATAGTTGTCACTATCACTGTCTTCACAGTCCGTATCAGGACTGGTGCCAGCGCGATGCTGCATCTATGCCACTATTGCTCCAGCGAGACGGTCAATATCTAGAGTGCGAGCCATCTCAGGGGCAAAGCCAATCGTTGCGGTGACTGGCCGGCCCTGATATAGCCTTTCGGCACGGTGATCTTCCGTAGCGAGCGCCGATCCGGGATGGGGCGATGAGGAGACAGGCGCAGGCACTGCGGTAACTCCGGTGAAATGAGGAGCCATGCTTACGGGTGTGTCCGTGGCGATGTGTGTAGCTTCCTCGCTAGAAAATGTGCCTTCAGCTTGTCTCGGTGCCACTGCATCACTATAAATGTGAAACAATGAACCAACTATGCAAGCAAAAACAGCCACAGCAACAGTGTGCTGCTGTAGAAGTGAACTGCTGGTTAAATATTTTGTAAACTCTGACCTGACCTTGCGCGCTATACTTCAACATTCGCAGCCCAGGCCCGTCCAGAGCCCGGTGATTTCCTTAAAGTTGAGGCCCGGTCCATGGCCCATAGGGCCAGCCTGGCCCGCGGCGAATTCTGCTACAGACAAATCTGATACCCTACCAATGCAGGGCAATAGGCATATCTGCCACCTCACCGATACTGAGTTACCGGCACATCTGATCACTTACTAATGTTGGGCTACAGCCTACATACACATATGGCGCTTCACCGATGCGAGGCTACAGACCCATCTGATGCCTTACCAATGCTGGGCTGAGACATCTGGCGCTTTACCGATGCGGGTAGCGCCGGCGACCCATTAACCCGACATTGACTGGGGTCTCAGCAGAACGCCATTGACTGAGGGGGGGGGGCGTTAAACGCTACCACCCCCCCTGGTTATCTTCTGAACCAATAATCGCAGCAAGACGCGCAAGGCGGAACGAAAGCTCTCAATGAGACGAATATAAAGTATGCTCAAAAATGTCAAAGTGAGGTCAAATGTCAGGTCACGGTCAGATCAAAGGTCAAAATCGGCGTATTTGAGTTTATTGGCCATACTTTCCATCCAAAGCGTTTGATTGCGACCAGTTTCACCCAAAGTGTTGCCAAAGGTATTATACATATCCCGCATGAGCTAAAGTGAGATTGTTGGCCAAGGTCAAAGTCAAGGTCAGGTCACAAAAGGTCACTATGCTCAAAATATCAACGAAAGTCATGCAACACATGTTTTATGAGTTATTTTCCACGTATAATTAGATAGCGGTAGTCATTTTACCACCTGACTGCATTTACGTGAAGTAAATGTCAATTTCAGGTCAAGTTCAGGTCACCGAAGGTCAAAATGTTAAATTGTTAAATCTAGACAAAAAGGCATGTTGCTAGACCAGTTTTGTCTCAGAACTACAGTGGCGGCATTTATTTGTCTGTATCTAGTCAATAAAAGAAGAAGAAAAACGCAAGTTCAAAATATGACCTCATAAGTTACCCATAATTTAGATGTCATAAGTCAGTCAAAAATGGAGATATCAGTTTGAAATTTGGCATGGTAGTTGCCTAGGTATGGTTATCTGACATATCTTCCGGTTTTTTAAATATTTTAGAAAATTTTGATTTTGTGATAATTCCCCCCCCCCCAAAAAAACGTTTTTTAAGTTTTTGGGGTCAAAAACTTTTTTAAATCCGATATAGTCAGTTTTTAGCCATTGCAATTTGCTATGTTTTGGCGTTTTTCGATTGCATTTTGCTTCAAATGTGGCATTTGTACGGCTTGGCAAAGTTTAGCTGATTTTGGTGTAAAACTCCTGTGTAGTGACGTCACTAAATTCGCTATAACTCGAAAAAATGTCGACGATTTTTATTTTTGCACACAATACGTACAAATGATTTATAAGAAGGTACCCGAAGTTTCACATTGATAGCGCTATTTGTTTTCCAGCTATTGCGAAAATTAATCAGGGGGCGTTAAACGCCCCCCCCCCCCCCAATGGCGGGTTAAGTGGTGCTTCAGGTACAGTAAGATTATGGGCTACAATGGTGAGGTTACAGGCACATCTAGCACCTCACGGATACTGGGCTACAGGCACATATGAAGCCTCACCGATACTGGGCTACAGGCACATCTGATGCCTCACCGATACAGGGCTACAGCCACATCTGATGCCTCACCGATATTGGGCTACAGGCACATCTGATGCCTCACCGATACTGGGCTAGAGCCACATTTGATGCCTCACCGATGCGGGGCTATACAGGCACATCTGATGCCTCACCGATGCGGGGCTACAGGCACATATGCTGCCTTACCGTTGCGGCGCTACAGGCACATCTGATGCCTCACCGATGCGGGGCTACAGGCACATCTGATGCCTTACCGATGCGGGGCTATACAGGCACATCTGATGCATCACCGATGCGGGGCTACAGGCACATCTGATGCATCACCGATGCGGGGCTACAGGCACATCTGATGCCTCACCGATGCAGGGCTACAGGCACATCTGATGCATCACCGATGCGGGGCTACAGGCACATCTGATGCTTTACCGATGCGGGGCTACAGGCACATCTGATGCTTTACCGATGCGGGGCTATACAGGCACATCTGATGCCTTACCGATGCGGGGCTACAGGCACATCTGATGCTTTACCGATGCGGGGCTACAGGCACATCTGATGCATCACCGATGCGGGGCTACAGGCACATCTGATGCCTTACCGATGCGGGGCTACAGGCACATCTGATGCTTTACCGATGCGGGGCTATACAGGCACATCTGATGCCTTACCGATGCGGGGCTACAGGCACATCTGATGCTTTACCGATGCGGGGCTATACAGGCACATCTGATGCATCACCGATGCGGGGCTACAGGCACATATGCTGCCTTACCGTTGCGGCGCTACAGGCACATCTGATGCCTCACCGATGCGGGGCTACAGGCACATCTGATGCCTTACCGATGCGAGCAGCGCCGGCGGCTGAATGTGTGAGCCGTCTGACGGCCTGTGAGAAGTGGCGGGCGGCGGACGGCGGCGCCCAGCGGCGGCGGCCGGGCGGCGGCGGCGGCGGCTCCGACTGAGGGCAGAGGACAGAGGCCGCGGCGTCACCCCGAGCAGTCTATACGCCGCCGCCGCGTCACCCCGAGCAGAGGACAGAGGCCGCGGCGTCACCCCGAGCAGAGGACAGAGGCCGCGGCGTCACCCCGATCAGTCTATACGCCGCCGCCGCGTCACCCCGAGCAGAGGACAGAGGCCGCGGCGTCACCCCGAGCAGTCTATACGCCGCCGCCGCGTCACCCCGAGCAGAGGACAGAGGCCGCGGCGTCACCCCGAGCAGTCTATACGCCGCCGCCGCGTCACCACGAGCAGAGGACAGAGGCCGCGGCGTCACCCCGAGCAGTCTATACGCCGCCGCCGCGTCACCCCGAGCAGTCTATACGCCGCCGCCGCGTCACCCCGAGCAGAGGACAGAGGCCGCGGCGTCACACCGAGCAGAGGACAGAGGCCGCGGCGTCACCCCGAGCAGAGGACAGAGGCCGCGGCGTCACCCCGATCAGTCTATACGCCGCCGCCGCGTCACCCCGAGCAGAGGACAGATGCCGCGGCGTCACCCCGAGCAGTCTATACGCCGCCGCCACGTCACCCCGAGCAGAGGACAGAGGCCGCGGCGTCACCCCGAGCAGAGGACAGAGGCCGCGGCGTCACCCCGAGCAGAGGACAGAGGCCGCGGCGTCACCCCGAGCAGAGGACAGAGGCCGCGGCGTCACCCCGAGCAGTCTATACGCCGCCGCCGCGTCACCCCGAGCAGAGGACAGAGGCCGCGGCGTCACCCCGAGCAGAGGACAGAGGCCGCCGCGTCACCCCGAGCAGAGGACAGAGGCCGCGGCGTCACCCCGAGCAGTCTATACGCCGCCGCCGCGTCACCCCGAGCAGAGGACAGAGGCCGCGGCGTCACCCCGAGCAGTCTATACGCCGCCGCCACGTCACCCCGAGCAGAGGACAGAGGCCGCGGCGTCACCCCGAGCAGTCTATACGCCGCCGCCACGTCACCCCGAGCAGAGGACAGAGGCCGCGGTGTCACCCCGAGCAGTCTATACGCCGCCGCCACGTCACCCCGAGCAGTCTATACGCCGCCGCCGCGTCACCCCGAGCAGAGGACAGAGGCCGCGGCGTCACACCGAGCAGAGGACAGAGGCCGCGGCGTCACCCCGAGCAGAGGACAGAGGCCGCGGCGTCACCCCGAGCAGAGGACAGAGGCCGCGGCGTCACCCCGAGCAGAGGACAGAGGCCGCGGCGTCACCCCGAGCAGTCTATACGCCGCCGCCGCGTCACCCCGAGCAGAGGACAGAGGCCGCGGCGTCACCCCGAGCAGAGGACAGAGGCTGCCGCGTCACCCCGAGCAGAGGACAGAGGCCGCGGCGTCACCCCGAGCAGAGGACAGAGGCCGCGGCGTCACCCCGAGCAGAGGACAGAGGCCGCGGCGTCACCCCGAGCAGTCTATACGCCGCCGCCACGTCACCCCGAGCAGAGGACAGAGGCCGCCGCGTCACCCCGAGCAGTCTATACGCCGCCGCCGCGTCACCCCGAGCAGAGGACAGAGGCCGCGGCGTCACCCCGAGCAGAGGACAGAGGCCGCGGCGTCACCCCGAGCAGAGGACAGAGGCCGCGGCGTCACACCGATCAGAGGACAGAGGCCGCGGCGTCACCCCGAGCAGAGGACAGAGGCCGCGGCGTCACCCCGAGCAGAGGACAGAGGCCGCGGCGTCACCCCGAGCAGTCTATACGCCGCCGCCGCGTCACCCCGAGCAGAGGACAGAGGCCGCGGCGTCACCCCGAGCAGAGGACAGAGGCCGCGGCGTCACCCCGATCAGTCTATACGCCGCCGCCGCGTCACCCCGAGCAGAGGACAGAGGCCGCGGCGTCACCCCGAGCAGTCTATACGCCGCCGCCGCGTCACCCCGAGCAGAGGACAGAGGCCGCGGCGTCACCCCGAGCAGTCTATACGCCGCCGCCGCGTCACCACGAGCAGAGGACAGAGGCCGCGGCGTCACCCCGAGCAGTCTATACGCCGCCGCCGCGTCACCCCGAGCAGTCTATACGCCGCCGCCGCGTCACCCCGAGCAGAGGACAGAGGCCGCGGCGTCACACCGAGCAGAGAACAGAGGCCGCGGCGTCACCCCGAGCAGAGGACAGAGGCCGCGGCGTCACCCCGATCAGTCTATACGCCGCCGCCGCGTCACCCCGAGCAGAGGACAGATGCCGCGGCGTCACCCCGAGCAGTCTATACGCCGCCGCCACGTCACCCCGAGCAGAGGACAGAGGCCGCGGCGTCACCCCGAGCAGAGGACAGAGGCCGCGGCGTCACCCCGAGCAGAGGACAGAGGCCGCGGCGTCACCCCGAGCAGAGGACAGAGGCCGCGGCGTCACCCCGAGCAGTCTATACGCCGCCGCCGCGTCACCCCGAGCAGAGGACAGAGGCCGCGGCGTCACCCCGAGCAGAGGACAGAGGCCGCCGCGTCACCCCGAGCAGAGGACAGAGGCCGCGGCGTCACCCCGAGCAGTCTATACGCCGCCGCCGCGTCACCCCGAGCAGAGGACAGAGGCCGCGGCGTCACCCCGAGCAGTCTATACGCCGCCGCCACGTCACCCCGAGCAGAGGACAGAGGCCGCGGCGTCACCCCGAGCAGTCTATACGCCGCCGCCACGTCACCCCGAGCAGAGGACAGAGGCCGCGGTGTCACCCCGAGCAGTCTATACGCCGCCGCCACGTCACCCCGAGCAGTCTATACGCCGCCGCCGCGTCACCCCGAGCAGAGGACAGAGGCCGCGGCGTCACACCGAGCAGAGGACAGAGGCCGCGGCGTCACCCCGAGCAGAGGACAGAGGCCGCGGCGTCACCCCGAGCAGAGGACAGAGGCCGCGGCGTCACCCCGAGCAGAGGACAGAGGCCGCGGCGTCACCCCGAGCAGTCTATACGCCGCCGCCGCGTCACCCCGAGCAGAGGACAGAGGCCGCGGCGTCACCCCGAGCAGAGGACAGAGGCTGCCGCGTCACCCCGAGCAGAGGACAGAGCCCGCGGCGTCACCCCGAGCAGAGGACAGAGGCCGCGGCGTCACCCCGAGCAGAGGACAGAGGCCGCGGCGTCACCCCGAGCAGTCTATACGCCGCCGCCACGTCACCCCGAGCAGAGGACAGAGGCCGCCGCGTCACCCCGAGCAGTCTATACGCCGCCGCCGCGTCACCCCGAGCAGAGGACAGAGGCCGCGGCGTCACCCCGAGCAGAGGACAGAGGCCGCGGCGTCACCCCGAGCAGAGGACAGAGGCCGCGGCGTCACACCGATCAGAGGACAGAGGCCGCGGCGTCACCCCGAGCAGAGGACAGAGGCCGCGGCGTCACCCCGAGCAGAGGACAGAGGCCGCGGCGTCACCCCGAGCAGTCTATACGCCGCCGCCGCGTCACCCCGAGCAGAGGACAGAGGCCGCGGCGTCACCCCGAGCAGAGGACAGAGGCCGCGGCGTCACCCCGAGCAGAGGACAGAGGCCGCGGCGTCACCCCGAGCAGTCTATACGCCGCCGCCGCGTCACCCCGAGCAGAGGACAGAGGCCGCGGCGTCACCCCGAGCAGAGGACAGAGGCCGCGGCGTCACCCCGAGCAGTCTATACGCCGCCGCCGCGTCACCCCGAGCAGAGGACAGAGGCCGCCGCGTCACCCCGAGCAGAGGACAGAGGCCGCCGCGTCACCCCGAGCAGAGGACAGAGGCCGCCACGTCACCCCGAGCAGAGGACAGAGGCCGCGGCGTCACCCCGATCAGTCTATACGCCGCCGCCACGTCACCCCGAGCAGAGGACAGAGGCCGCGGCGTCACCCCGAGCAGTCTATACGCCGCCGCCACGTCACCCCGAGCAGAGGACAGAGGCCGCGGCGTCACCCCGAGCAGAGGACAGAGGCCGCGGCGTCACCCCGAGCAGAGGACAGAGGCCGCCGCGTCACCCCGAGCAGAGGACAGAGGCCGTGGCATCACCCCGAGCAGAGGACAGAGGGCGCGGCGTCACCCCGAGCAGAGGACAGAGGCCGCGGCGTCACCCCGATCAGAGGACATAGGCCGCCGCGTCACCCCGAGCAGAGGACAGAGGCCGCGGCGTCACCCCGAGCAGAGGACATAGGCCGCCGCGTCACCCCGAGCAGAGGACAGAGGCCGCCGCGTCACCCCGAGCAGAGGACAGAGGCCGCGGCATCACCCCGAGCAGAGGACAGAGGCCGCAGCGTCACCCCGATCAGAGGACAGAGGCCGCGGCGTCACCCCGAGCAGAGGACAGAGGCCGCGGCGTCACCCCGAGCAGAGGACAGAGGCCGCGGCGTCACCCCGAGCAGAGGACAGAGGCCGCGGCGTCACCCCGATCAGAGGACAGAGGCCGCGGCGTCACCCCGAGCAGAGGACAGAGGCCGCGGCGTCACCCCGAGCAGAGGACAGAGGCCGCGGCGTCACCCCGAGCAGAGGACAGAGGCCGCGGCGTCACCCCGAGCAGAGGACAGAGGCCGCGGCGTCACCCCGAGCAGAGGACAGAGGCCGCGGCGTCACCCCGAGCAGAGGACAGAGGCCGCGGCGTCACCCCGAGCAGTCTATACGCCGCCGCCACGTCACCCCGAGCAGAGGACAGAGGCCGCGGCGTCACCCCGAGCAGAGGACAGAGGCCGCGGCGTCACCCCGATCAGAGGACAGAGGCCGCGGTGTCACCCCGATCAGAGGACAGAGGCCGCGGCGTCACCCCGAGCAGAGGACAGAGGCCGCGGCGTCACCCCGAGCAGTCTATACGCCGCCGCCACGTCACCCCGAGCAGAGGACAGAGGCCGCGGCGTCACCCCGAGCAGAGGACAGAGGCCGCGGCGTCACCCCGAGCAGAGGACAGAGGCCGCGGCGTCACCCCGAGCAGAGGACAGAGGCCGCGGCGTCACCCCGAGCAGAGGACAGAGGCCGCGGCGTCACCCCGAGCAGTCTATACGCCGCCGCCACGTCACCCCGAGCAGAGGACAGAGGCCGCGGCGTCACCCCGATCAGTCTATACGCCGCCGCCGCGTCACCCCGAGCAGAGGACAGAGGCCGCGGCGTCACCCCGATCAGTCTATACGCCGCCGCCGCGTCACCCCGAGCAGAGGACAGAGGCCGCCGCGTCACCCCGAGCAGTCTATTCGCCGCCGCCGCGTCACCCCGAGCAGTCTATACGCCGCCGCCACGTCACCCCGAGCAGAGGACAGAGGCCGCGGCGTCACCCCGAGCAGAGGACAGAGGCCGCGGCGTCACCCCGAGCAGTCTATACGCCGCCGCCGCGTCACCCCGAGCAGAGGACAGAGGCCGCGGCGTCACCCCGAGCAGAGGAAAGAGGCCGCGGCGTCACCCCGAGCAGTCTATACGCCGCCGCCGCGTCACCCCGAGCAGAGGACAGAGGCCGCGGCGTCACCCCGAGCAGTCTATACGCCGCCGCCGCGTCACCCCGAGCAGAGGACAGAGGCCGCGGCGTCACCCCGAGCAGTCTATACGCCGCCGCCACGTCACCCCGAGCAGAGGACAGAGGCCGCGGCGTCACCCCGAGCAGAGGACAGAGGCCGCGGCGTCACCCCGAGCAGTCTATACGCCGCCGCCACGTCACCCCGAGCAGAGGACAGAGGCCGCGGCGTCACCCCGAGCAGTCTATACGCCGCCGCCACGTCACCCCGAGCAGAGGACAGAGGCCGCGGCGTCACCCCGAGCAGAGGACAGAGGCCGCGGCGTCACCCCGAGCAGAGGACAGAGGCCGCGGCGTCACCCCGATCAGTCTATACGCCGCCGCCGCGTCACCCCGAGCAGAGGACAGAGGCCGCGGCGTCACCCCGAGCAGAGGACAGAGGCCGCCGCGTCACCCCGAGCAGTCTATACGCCGCCGCCGCGTCACCCCGAGCAGTCTATACGCCGCCGCCACGTCACCCCGAGCAGAGGACAGAGGCCGCGGCGTCACCCCGAGCAGAGGACAGAGGCCGCGGCGTCACCCCGAGCAGAGGACAGAGGCCGCCGCGTCACCCCGAGCAGAGGACAGAGGCCGCCGCGTCACCCCGAGCAGAGGACAGAGGCCGCGGCGTCACCCCGAGCAGTCTATACGCCGCCGCCGCGTCACCCCGAGCAGTCTATACGCCGCCGCCACGTCACCCCGAGCGGAGGACAGAGGCCGCGGCGTCACCCCGAGCAGAGGACAGAGGCCGCGGCGTCACCCCGAGCAGAGGACAGAGGCCGCGGCGTCACCCCGATCAGTCTATACGCCGCCGCCGCGTCACCCCGAGCAGAGGACAGAGGCTGCGGCGTCACCCCGAGCAGAGGACAGAGTCCGCGGCGTCACCCCGAGCAGAGGACAGAGGCCGCCGCGTCACCCCGAGCAGAGGACAGAGGCCGCGGCGTCACCCCGAGCAGTCTATACGCCGCCGCCGCGTCACCCCGATCAGAGGACAGAGGCCGTGGCGTCACCCCGAGCAGAGGACAGAGGCCGCGGCGTCACCCCGAGCAGTCTATACGCCGCCGCCGCGTCACCCCGAGCAGAGGACAGAGGCCGCGGCGTCACCCCGAGCAGTCTATACGCCGCCGCCGCGTCACCCCGAGCAGAGGACAGAGGCCGCGGCGTCACCCCGAGCAGTCTATACGCCGCCGCCGCGTCACCCCGAGCAGAGGACAGAGGCCGCGGCGTCACCCCAAGCAGTCTATACGCCGCCGCCGCGTCACCCCGAGCAGAGGACAGAGGCCGCGGCGTCACCCCGAGCAGAGGACAGAGGCCGCGGCGTCACCCCGAGCAGAGGACAGAAGCCGCGGCGTCACCCCGAGCAGAGGACAGAGGCCGCCGCGTCACCCCAAGCAGAGGACATAGGCCGCGGCGTCACACCGAGCAGAGGACAGAGGCCGCCGCGTCACCCCGAGCAGAGGACAGAGGCCGCGGCGTCACCCCGAGCAGAGGACAGAGGCCGCCGCGTCACCCCGAGCAGAGGACAGAGGCCGCGGCGTCACCCCGAGCAGAGGACAGAGGCCGCGGCGTCACCCCGATCAGAGGACAGAGGCCGCGGCGTCACCCCGAGCAGAGGACAGAGGCCGCGGCGTCACCCCGAGCAGAGGACAGAGGCCGCGGCGTCACCCCGAGCAGTCTATACGCCGCCGCCGCGTCACCCTGAGCAGAGGACAGAGGTCGCGGCGTCACCCCGAGCAGTCTATACGCCGCCGCCACGTCACCCCGAGCAGAGGACAGAGGCCGCGGCGTCACCCCGAGCAGAGGACAGAGGCCGCCGCGTCACCCCGAGCAGTCTATACGCCGCCGCCACGTCACCCCGAGCAGAGGACAGAGGCCGCCGCGTCACCCCGAGCAGAGGACAGAGGCCGCGGCGTCACCCCGATCAGAGGACAGAGGCCGCGGCGTCACCCCGAGCAGAGGACAGAGGCCGCGGCGTCACCCCGAGCAGTCTATACGCCGCCGCCACGTCACCCCGAGCAGAGGACAGAGGCCGCGGCGTCACCCCGAGCAGAGGACAGAGGCCGCCGCGTCACCCCGAGCAGAGGACAGAGGCCGCCACGTCACCCCGAGCAGAGGACATAGGCCGCGGCGTCACCCCGAGCAGTCGATACGCCGCCGCCGCGCCGCCGACCCGCCGCGCCGGTCCGCCGGGTTCGTCGGCCCGCTCGGCGCACCGCTATACGCTGCATTATTAATTGGCGCCACGCGGACAGCGGCGGAACGGCGGCACGGTCCCTGGCGACCGACGGAGCATCGACATCGACACCGACACCGACACCGACACCGACACCGACCCGGCCCGGCCCGGCCCGGCCCGGTGGCCAGTGAGTCGACACTGCCCCGGCGACCACGGCGCCGACGCGGGGCCGACGCGGGGCGAGACGGGATATGATGATATTTTGGGTTTAGGGCGCGCCGGCTTATATTGTCATTTGGCGCCCATTTGGCGAGACGGGAGGCAAACCAGGTCGGAGGTCATACTGACTACGTCAGACGACATGCTGACACAGCCAGAGGTTATATCGACCTGATCAGCGGTTGTACCAATCCGGTTAAAGGTCATGCCGACCTGGTCAGAGATTGCACCAATCCGGTCAAAGGTCATGCCGACCTGGCCAGAGGTCATCCCGGTCTGGTCAGAGATCACCCTGGTCTGGTCAGAGGTCATACTGACCTGATCAGAGGCAGCGGCGGCGCCACGGGGGGGGGGGGAAGAGGGACAGTCGCCCCCCCCCCCCCCCTGTCGTCGGGCAGGGGGGGGGGGCAAACATATCTTCCCCCCGTCATTTTAGGAGGCCCCTCCATGCCTGAAAGAGGCCCCATCTCGTAGGCCCCACCGCGGAGGTCACAGGGGCCCTGCAAGCCAGAGGGTGCCCTATGGAGGTCAGAGTCGGCATTTGAAGGCCAGAGGAGGCCATCTGGAAGCCAGAGGGGAGATCAGAGTAGAATTATGGAGGTCATAGGTGGGCCCCTGGAGGCCAGAGAGGGTCCTTTGGAGGTCAGAAAGGCCACTGAAGGCCAGAGGGGGCCCTCTGGAATCCAGAGAGGCCTTCTGGAGGTAAAGACCAGGGGACCCATGTAGGCCAGAGGGGGTCCTATGCAGAGGCTAAGCCAGGGCGGGCAATTACCCCTCCCCTTACGGGTCACAGGGGGTTCCACCGAGATTGGCCCATATACCATTTGCATTAGCTAAATGACTTTCAAAAAGCCACAGAGGAGCCCTCAATTACCAGGCAAGGGGCACTCTGGTGCATGCCAAGGGCCCTCAGAGACACTGAATGGTTTCGAAGCCAGAACAGGGGGCCTCTTGGGCATGTCCAGTGGCCCATTGAGCCCACCCAGGGGCCCAAAAAACTGTTCAGGGGACGCTCGAGCATGTCCAGGGGCCCATTGAGCCCACTTAAGGGCGCAAAAACCTGTCCAGGGACCTTTCGAGCATGCCCAGGGGTCATTGAGCCCACTCAGAGGCCCCAAAAACCTGTCCAGGGACCTCTAGAGCATGTCCACTTGTCCAGGGGGCAAAACACCTGCCCAGTGGCCTCTCGAGTATGTCCAGGGCCCATTGAGTATGTTCAGGGGCCTCTCGAGCCTGCCCAGGGGGCCATTAGAGTCTGTTCAGGGGCCTCTCGAACATGCCCAGGAGCCATTAGAGTCTTCCCAAGGGCCCATCGAGTCTGTTCGAGGACCTCTCGAACCTGCCCAGGAGCCATTAGAGCCTGCCCAGGGGCCTCTCGAGCTTGCCCAGGGGCCCATTGAGTCTGTGCAGGGGCCTCTCGAACCTGCCCAGGGGCCTCTCGAGCTTGCCCAGGAGCCCATTGAGTCTGTTCAAGGGCCTATTGAACCTACTATTATAACTATTCTCGAGCTTATCCAGAGGGTCATTGAGCCTGTGAGCTCGAGGCCAGATGGCCTCCTCTGGCCTCGAGCCTGTCCAGGGCTGCTAGCCGTCGCCTGCAGCGCCTGCTATAGCTGGGGCGCCTGCTAGCCGTGGTCGGCGCGGTTATAATGAGCGGTAATGTGCTGCATTCTGACCCACCTGGTGCAATGTTTTATTGGGTTTAAAATGGTAATTTGAAAATATAATGCGTTTTCGAGTGGGGGTGGTAGTACAAAACAAATTAACAGTTTCCATCTGAGGAGTGTGTGCTGCAATATTTGTCAGCCAGAGGCGTCGCCGACGGGAGGATCAGGGGGGGGGGGGTCGACCCCCCCCCCCCCCCCCCCACACACACACACACACACTTTTTTTGCGGGGAAAATTAACAATTTATCGTAAAAATTGGCTTTCCAGCAGTCAAAATCCAGCTGTCAAAACTGGAAAATGTCGCGCCGCTTCGCGACATAACACAAGTTTCGCAATTGCTTATACAAATTTGGAAAATGGGCAAATTAATTTATTTAAGTGTCTGGCAGAGGCTCTCCTTGCCGGTACTTGCTGGCCCCATGGCCCATTCCCTTCATAAAATATTGACTTCTAAGCAGGCTACATGTTTAGCTAGTCTGCCGAGTTCCGAAAAAGGCGACGCGAACGCAAAGACGAGGAGATCGGCACCCGGAAGCTGCTCCAGCGGTCCCCAATTTGGTGGACCGAAGAGCTAATAGTGGGAACAGGCCAGGACCATCTCCCCAAGCCATCTCCCCTCAGGCTCATCCAGATCCACAGGGACCATTTATGCGCGGAAAAGTCGTTCTGCCTCTTGCTGCTTTCAAACCATTTGCACTGTTACCAATTGTTTGTTACAGTTCGGTACATATGTATACAGTTATTATTATCATATGTACTATTGAACGCTGACTGCCACCGGTCGTCGTGATTTACTATCCGAGGCTAAAGTATATCCAAAACTACATTCATTTCAATATTTTGCATCATACCGAGAGGTGAAACCAGGAAAAGGTGTTACCTGAGACTTGGCTCCACTCACGGTATTGTTCCAATATTCAAATTTCGCTTTCCAGGACCTAAAATTAACATTTTTACGCCGCTTCGCGGCGTCACATCGGTAGTCATCGTCATAACGAAGCCATAGTCATCGTCTTAAATTCGTCGTAACGCTGAATTGAATTAATATAATTTTTAGCTTCTTATCCTTTACAAGGCCCACCGCCTATATGTCTGGGTTTTATTAGGCAAACCCGTATAAATTTCGCGCCGCTTCGCGGCGCTACCTAACAAGTACCTACCTACTATAACATGACAATCCACATACAAAATGCTGCAAAGGCTTAAATACACGTATAAAAATGTGGGTACATTTTTTCGTCATTTCAGCCCCCCCACACTCAAAAGCCGACCCCCACCTGTTTACAGCTAAGATAGGTTTTCTCTCCTGTACGCAACAATACAAATTAGTAATGCGCTCAGTACAATATAATTTTTAGCTTCTTATCCTTTACAAGGCCCACCGCCTATATGTCTGGGTTTTTACTGAGGGTCCTGGTCCAATCCAGCTCATCAAAAGTTGACGAAGAAACATTGTTAAAAGGGGGCCTCACAAAATGAAGTGGCCTAAATCTGTAGAGTTTTTCATATCCAGTTTTTTGTTTGTTTGTTTGGGGGGCTCTCCCAGGGGCTTGCCCCCCCCCCCCCCCCCCTTCTGAAGGTCTGGCTGCGCCCCTCGTCATATGGAAGTCAGAGTTGGAGTCCTATGGAGGAGGTCACCCCTGCAGTCCAGAAGCGGCCCTCTGGAAGCCAGAGGGGAGATGAGTGGAGCCCCATGGAGGTCAAAGGCCCCTTCTCAAATGGAGGCCCCTACATTTTGACTTGCCCCCCCCCCCCCCCCCCCCTGGCAAAAATCCGTGGCGCCGCCCCTGATCAGAGGTCATACTGACCTGGTCAGAAGTCATACTGACCTGATCAGAAGTCATACTGGCCTGGTCAGAAGTCATACCGAACAGTGGAACGGTGAAACTGACTTCGCCATCCGTCATGGTCATGCCGACATTTTGCAGGCTTACTCGAACAGCGAACGACAACATCCGGCAGCGGAATCTTAAGTCTAGACAACTGACCGGTCTGTGGTTGGCTCCTGTCTAGACCAAACTTGTCAAGTCACTCTCCTTTCTGGAACTAAAGCCGAAGTCAGGAACAGTATTGTGTTGCTGTCAACATAGTTCAAGGAAACATCTTTCCAACCGTCTACTTGCATGGCTTCTAGAATAAGGGCTTCTCGGTTGGTCAGGTCTTGTTCCATATTCAGCACTATTCCCTGGCCACCCATTGGAGCATTAGTTTTAACGACACCATTTCGAATCGAAAGCTTTACGTGCTTGGTACACGGCACGGTCGCCTCCGCCCACTGCTCTCCTCTGACAGCGGGCACTGCAACCAACCGCACAACCAGACGGCACGGTCGCCCCCGCCCACTGCTCTCCTCTGACAGCGGGCACTGGAACCAACCGCACAACCAGACGGCACGGTCGCCCCCGCCCACTGCAACCAACCGCACAACCAGACGGCACGGTCACCCCCGCCCACCGCTCTCATCTGACAGCGGGCACTGCAACCGACCGCACAACCAGACGGCACGGTCGCCCCCGCCCACTGCTCTCCTCTGACAGCGGGCACTGCAACGGACCGTACAACCAGACGGCACGGTCGCCCCCGCCCACTGCTCTCATCTGACAGCGGACACTGCAACCGACCGTACAACCAGACGGCACGGTCGCCCCCGCCCACTGCTCTCCTCTGACAGCGGGCACTGGAACCAACCGCACAACCAGACGGCACGGTCTCCCCCGCCCACTGCAACCAACCGCACAACCAGACGGCACGGTCGCCCCCGCCCACTGCTCTCATTTGACAGCGGGCACTGCAACCAACCGCACAACCAGACGGCACGGTCACCCCCGCCCACCGCTCTCATCTGACAGCGGGCACTGCAACCGACCGCACAACCAGACGGCACGGTCACCCCCGCCCACCGCTCTCATCTGACAGCGGGCACTGCAACCGACCGCACAACCAGACGGCACGGTCGCCCCCGCCCACTGCTCTCATCTGACAGCGGGCACTGCAACCGACCGCACAACCAGACGGCACGGTCGCCCCCGCCCACTGCTCGCCTCTGACAGCGGGCACTGCAACCGACCGCACAACCAGACGGCACGGTCGCCCCCGCCCACTGCTCTCCTCTGACAGCGGGCACTGCAACCAACCGTACAACCAGACGGCACGGTCGCCCCCGCCCACTGCAACCAACCGCACAACCAGACGGCACGGTCGCCCCCGCCCACTGCTCTCATCTGACAGCGGGCACTGCAATCGACCGCACAACCAAACGGCACGGTCACCCCCGCCCACTGCTCTCATCTGACAGCGGGCACTGCAACCGACCGCACAACCAGACGGCACGGTCGCCCCCGCCCACTGCAACCAACCGCACAACCAGACGGCACGGTCGCCCCCGCCCACTGCTCTCCTCTGACAGCGGGTACTGCAATCGAGCGCACTGCAGGTCATCCCAACCAAGGGCAAACAGCACGAGTTTGAGTGCGACAAGCCCCTATCGACTCAAACATCTACTCAAACAAACAAACATATGCCAGGGCGGGCAGGAGACGGGCGGGTACACTTAGCGAATACATTATGGGGAGGACATGTGTAAATATTATCGATCACGGGCTTGCTTCGCTTCGCCGCTGAACAAATATAGAACTAAATATATAAGTACCTACTAAAAACTGAAATACATTTTTTTAAGTACCTACTAAGTACTAAAATAGCATTCATTTAAACTCGTCCATAACAGCAGGTCGGCACTCACTAAGAAGTCCGACCGTATGGACAGATCTTAATTTCTTGATTTTGGAAAGGCAGTCTATGACGGATCGAAGTCCTAGTTCTAATCATTTGCCCACACAATGATGTAAGAATGACACACATCTCAGGGTAGCAACACTGACGCAAGGACATTTTCTACAGCCCATTATGCGTTTAGCCGGAATCCATGGACGCAACTCCATATGTCTGCACAGTGCACATTTCCCTCCAATCCTGATCTGGTAATGAACCCCTTCAGCCCTGCGACAAGTCGCGTCAAGATCAGGCTGCATCAACACATTCATCCGCCGCCAAGTGAAAACAGTGCCGAGCCCGCTATTGTGGTGACACAAAGACCTGGATCTGCTGAGAGGGAGCCGGATCAGCTGCCCTGCTCCACTCGCCGGTCAGACAGAGGGCCGCAAAGTCATTTGGTGACATCCGGCTATCCAGCCTGGATGTCACCGGTAGTTGGGAAGACGAACGACACACAGTCATAGTAGAGGCTTCCGAGCTGCTCATATTGTCTGCATCCGTCTGGCATGCACCCAGACGTCCAACTTTTGCATAATCAATGTTGCATTTGTGCTCGTTCCAAATCCATAAATCCAGGAGAGTGGATGGTTTTGAGAAACCTCTCCGGGTCTTCGCATTAGTCACAGTGTCCCATGTGTAGGTTGTAAAGCAGGAAGTCACGTTTGCCTCCCCCTCCTTTTGGTGACTCTTTGTCGTTAAGCGCGGCGTCCCGCCTTCTATGACCTCTTTGTGACGAGCAATTTAAAAGAACTAATTTAAATGTGACCTGTAACACGTGACCTACCTCCCTGTAGCCTGTGACATATAACTGACCTCCCTGTGACTTGGGACCCACGACTGACCTCCCAGTGACCTGTGACCTGTGCCTGACCTTCCGTGACCTTTGACTTGTGACTGCCCCCCTGTGACCTGTGACCGATCTCTCTCGCATTTGTAATTTATTATTCAAATCCCTGCAATATGTGACCTTCGAAGTGTGACTGGTCCCATGTGGCCTGCGCCCTGCGACTGACCTCCCTGTGACCTGTAACTTTTTACTGACCTCCCTGTGGACTAACTTGTTACTGACCTCCCTGTGGACTGTAACTTGTTACTGACCTCCCTGTGGACTGCAACTTTTTACTGACCTCCCTGTGGCCTGTGACCTGTGACTGACCTCCCTGTGGACTGTAACTTGTTACTGACCTCCCTGTGGACTGTAACTTGTTACTGACCTCCCTGTGGACTGTAACTTGTTACTGACCTCCCTGTGGACTGCAACTTGTTACTGACCTCCCTGTGGCCTGTAACTTGTTACTGACCTCCCTGTGACCTGTAACTTGTTACTGACCTCCCTGTGGACTGCAACTTGTTACTGACCTCCCTGTAACCTGCAACTTGTTACTGACCTCCCTGTGGACCGTAACTAGTTACTGACCTCCCTGTGGACTGTATCTTGTTACTGACCTCCCTGTGGACTGTAACTTGTTACTGACCTCCCTGTGGACTGTGACTTGTTACTGACCTCCCTGTGGCCTGTAACTTGTTACTGACCTCCCTGTGGACTGAAACTTGTTACTGACCTCCCTGTGGACTGTAACTTGTTACTGACCTCTCTGTGACCTGCAACCTGTTACTGACCTCCCTGTGGACTGAAACTTGTTACTGACCTCACTGTGGACTGTGACCTGTGACTGACCTCCCTGTGGACTGTAACTTGTTACTGACCTCCCTGTGGACTGTGGACTGTGACCTGTGACTAACCTCCCTGTGAACTGTAACTTGTTACTGACCTCCCTGTGACCTGCAACTTGTTACTGACCTCCCTGTGGAATGTAACTTGTTACTGACCTCCCTGTGACCTGTAACTTGTTACTGACCTCCCTGTGACCTGCGCCCTGCGACTGACCTCCCTGTGGACTGTCACTTGTTACTGACCTCCCTATGACCTGTAACTTGTTACTGACCTCCCTGTGGACTGTGGCCTGTGACTGACCTCCCTGTGGACTGTAACTTGTTACTGACCTCCCTGTTGACTGTAACTTGTTACTGACCTCCCTGTGGACTGTAACTTGTTACTGACCTCCCTGTGGACTGTAACTTGTTACTGACCTCCCTGTGTCCTGTGACCTGTGACTGACCTCCATGTGACATGCGACCTTTGGCTTGTTGCCTATGGCCTGCAATATGCCTCTCTGTAACTATGACCTGTGAGCGACTGACCTCCTTGTGTCGGGCGCGGCGGGCGGCGGTGCTGTCGCTGTCTCCGGCCGTCTGGGCCTGGGTTGGGGTCAGGACCGGCGCCTGAGCCACCCCTGGGACCGCCGTAGTGGCCGGGGCGACGCTCGGGGCCGTCAGGTCGTCTTCGGACGGGAACGGGTGCGTGGGACAGGTGGCGAACGTGTCGCTGGTGGCCAGGCTGAGCAGATCCGGCTGGCTGCTGGAACGCGACTCGGGCTGCTGCGGCTGCTGCTGGCCCACGGCGGACGGCAGAGGCTGCAGCTCCAGCTCCAGCTCCGTGGCAGCAGCCGACCGAGCGGCGGCGTCAGACGGCACTACGGGGGCGGCGGCCGGCTTCACAGGGTCCTGTGACCACGGGCAGGGTCAGATGACACAATAGTAGCAATGACGGGTTCACAGTTCATGGGGAATACGGATTACAATCCTAATACGAAATAGCAGCTAATATAAACTATTGGGCACTGGATAGTCATGCAAAATAGCAGGTTGCTTCGCCGAGCAGGTAAATGATTAGGTCTTGAACTTCACTGCTTTAACCCTCGCCCGTGCAGCGTCCGATCAGTGCGTGACCGTGCATGGGGGGGGGGGGGTACAACCCCCCCCTAGCGTTTCGCCCCTAATTGGGCTAGAGCTTCGATTCAAAAACGAGCGTGTTGCTTGTCACGAGAGGAAGCTATTAATACCCGATTTTAAGGGGTACTAGGTCATTAGGTGACCTCTGAGGTCATGTCAATGACCCAAAATTCGACAAAATTGTAAATGCGTATAAATTGAATTTAATCGAGCTAGAATCGCGAATGAGCATATCGTTATGATAAATGGGTACCAAATTTGAAATCAGCGTCACAAAATGTCCTGGAAACTGCCAAATTCCAAAAAGGTCATGTCAGGTCATGTCAGATTATTTGAAGTCAGTGACCTCGGTTGACTTGTGGAGGCGCATGACCCCAGTAGAACATATAATTATGTAAATTGAATCCCATATTTGAAATCAGCGTCACAAAATGTCCTAGAAACTGCCAGAAGCCAAACAAGTAATATCAGGTCATCGGAGGTCAGTGACCTCGGTTGACCTATGAAAAGGTCAATCGAGGTCACAATCTCAAGGTAAACCACAACTGTCACCTGGAAACACCTGTGCATATGCTCCTGAACAACAATCACTATGAAGCTGCACAAGTTACAAAGATCAATACTGCGGACGCCAGTTGCGCCTGACATGACCTTGAGAAACAGGTCAAAGATCACGGGTCATGTATGTGAGCTACAACTGAAAAATAAATCAGAATATGTGACAAATGGTTCACAAGTAGGGTACTGGAAGTTGCATCGCAATCGGTTGATATTTACGCGAGTTATTGCCGAAAAACCGAGGGGGTGGCACCTACCCCCTCCCTGCACTGGCGAGGGTTAACTAATTAAACTGTGAGTGTGGCGTGAAAAGAGCGTTGTGTTTGTGAGCGTGTGAGAGAGAAATCCCGATGAGTTATTTTTTCCTTGTCTTTGAGTTATTCGAGATGTGTGTTGTTGTGTTCGAAAACATTAATCTGTCTCATATGTCTCGCTTATCGTCTGAACAGTGAACATTGCACCTTATTGATATCGACAGGAACTAGCCAAGAGTGTTTCTAAGTGCCAATGCAGGCATACATAACTACGCATAATTGAGTTGTGCATTTTAAAAAGAGAATGGGAGCAATCTCTCTGCATTGCGTGCAATGGCTTACAGAAATGGCTTCGTATATTCAATCATCATTGACCCTTATAAGCTGCGACATGCTGGCAAAATAGAAAGAGAGTATGGTTAACCCAAGACTAGTAGAAAATAATGGGTTAAACAATAGGTAATGGGTAATGGGTAATGGGTTAACCTACAATGAGACCAGTCTTCTAATCGCTAGTTGCCTTAGCATGTCACCTATAAAGGGGTGTGAAGTTCGCTTACCAAAACCCGCTTAATGATCATTATATATATTAACTATGTTTCAAAGGACATAAAAACAAATATTCCAAGCCGTCGCGTTCTACGCTTCATAAAAACAGTTGATAATGGATCCGTGATTTCCTTGTGTTTCGGGACTTCCCCAAATCCGCCATGTTTGAGGCAGAGTTTTCAATTTGCTGAAGCTCCGACAGTAGTAATAGTAGGAGCCCAGAGAAACGGCGGCCATAGTACCACATCCGCGTCGGCACAGCCACTGAGCAACGGCCGTAAAGACCACCACACGCCGGATTCGGATTCCAATTTAGACCTTCCGCTCTTCGAGCAACAATTCCTTCTCCTCGCGATGGGAGTGGAGAAGCCAAATCACTTCGGCTACTGACCTCAGCGTCTTGTGCTTTGATTGGACTGTACATTAAGCGAGGTATGTTGCACTATCACCAAACCGAGCATCTACACTAACATGAACTGAGATACTCAGGATAGCTGAGTTCTGAAATGCAATCAACGACA